>JABCJZ010000287.1:0-32362 GCA_013184445.1 Fusarium sp. NRRL 53497 | reverse complement strand
GGGGTATACTAATCGCGGATCGGGGGGCGGCGAGAAATTGGATGGGATGGCCCTTGAAAATTAGGGGGAAGGTGGTCAAAGAGTAAAAGCAGGAGGACAGAGGTTTATAAGAAGAATAAGACCAATGCTTTTCTGTGAGATGACACAATTGTCTCTGTATGTAACCCAAATAGCTGACTGATAAGTCTTGTTTAACAAAGTTGAATCTGACTTCGGGGGCCACAGATCTGTTGATAATGACGCTTGACTGACTCTTGGGGGGCGAGTGTATAAAAAGTTAAGTCAGAAGCAATTGAGATGGAATTCTAGGCGATTGAGCCGATTTAAAAGTCAAGAACACCACAGACTGTTGAAAAGGACGGCATTCACTCTCGTCTGATCACAGTTGGCCGGATATGCGCCGTTTATAGGGACCCTTTGTTTCCCATTCTCGTGGCATTCAACCTCCAGGATATCATAAATCAGCCTATAAACCGTCACTCATTGTCATGTCAGGGGCCCAAATTCATTCTCGACGGAGGAAAAAAAAAAAGAGGACGAGATGGACCCTTGAAAGCCATGGGGCGATCCTGGCTTGTCTCTAGGGCTGTCATTATCGTCGCTCCAGGGGAATAACCCACTGGAAGGTCCCTGGAACACTTCACCCCGCAACGCTGTGTCTCCTTTCTCAGCAGCAATCGCGCCACCACGACCCGTAGACGCCCTGACCGCTACAAGAGCAGCCAACCAAGGGCAGCGAAATCTGCTGGACATGGTTCGATGGACGAAAAGGACACCGCCAGGTTCCGGATCTAAAGCATGTGAAAGCTCTCATCTCGTCTCATCATAGACTATAACTTCAGATCGTACGTGGTTTTGAACCAATTTCTCGTCTGCCGAGTCCGGTATTACTTCGTCTCGAAAGGGAGCGAGAAATACGTATTCGGAATGCAGCTCTCAGGGCTGATGCTTATTTGATGTTCCTGCGTCTGTGAAGCGGCTAGTGTCCAATCATTGTCTAATTGATGACCCCCATTAAACAAATCTCATGATGATGGGTCAGACCTACACGAATACGCTGATCCATGTGACACTAGCAATTGAGCTAAACCCCCACCAGTAATATAGAATCACATGCGACGTATTAACAGTACCTTAGTATTTTCATTGACATGTGCTTAGACGAGAGCCTCAATTCTAAAGAGAAATACTCTTCGTCAAAATTGTGTTTTTTGTATTGTTGCTTTATACAAATGATACCATAACAGATACCATCATATGCTAATATTCTCAGGCCACGCAAAGAAAAGTCGATGTGACCGTAAAGCCAATATACCCAAAGGCTTCTTCTGTGACGATAATGTCTATGCCATGCCAATGCATATGCCTTCTAAGTGCCTTATACATCCTCTCAAGCCATTGCCCCTGCCATTTGCTTCTCTAGAAATATCTCTTCCTCGCTCGACTCAGGTGACGGTGTCCTCTCTCGCCTCGTCTTCTCCTGTCTTCCCGTTCGTATGTCGTCTATGTTCTGGTTTCGAGCAGGCACACTGTCCTCGACAATCCTATGCCTCGTCTCGCTCAGCACCTGAGGCGCTGAGTCTCGTATTGTAGATGACTCCCAGGCCGTACTCATCTTATCCTTGGGGGTCTGGCGTCCAGTCTGTGCATCTGGAAAGAATCCTCCTTCGAACGCTATTGGCTCTTCCACCGTCTTGAAAGCACCAACAACCTCTTTGGTCACAGTTTCCCGCTCCTGTTTACTCATCGCTCGTAGGGACTTGATATGTTCAAGAGCATCTTCGAGACGCAGCAACACTTGCTCGTGCGTGCTCTCCCGTCTGTGGTCCCTTGCTGCTCTCGACGCTACGTGTTTCATCGCCAACTTGATCGATTCCTTGCATTCTTTACTGCCCTGCCACCATTCCGACTTCGATATGAAACTTGTAATAAGGGGCATCAGCTCTCTGTAACGCCCTTGGCCAGTATAGGTGTGGATAAGACTAGCAAAGTTGAACTTGTTGAAAGCTAGCTCACCCATGCCATTCTGTTGTGCCGCCATCTCGCACACCTTGATCGCGGCATCAGGGTTGCCCTTTTGCGTGAGGACACGGGCGGCCTTGTTGTAGACACTGTCGTGGATATGCTGACCCTTGGCAAGATTCTCATGAAGCAGATCACCCACGTTGTCGCCAGCCTCAAGCCGTGCGACTAGCATAGGAACCAAAGCACCACTAATATCGTGTTTCCTGATGTGCGCCTCGTTGATGAGTTTCGATACGGTGCACGAATGGGATCCTTCCAAGTGAATATTGGCGACGACAGCAAGTCGAAGACATCGGGACGAATCGCCAAGACCTTTCCTGGTTGCCTCCTGATATGCACTGTAGACACCACTCCAGTCATTCCGAAGTGCCAGTGTATTCATATGCTTGAACGCTGCCCGCTCATAGATAGAGATTGAATCCCCCCGACTTTCAGGCATGGCCGGAGCAATTCCATAACTGTCTGCGCTTTCTCCTGGTAAGGGCTTGTGAAGGTCATGCAGAGCGCCTTCACTCGCGTAGCTGGTCAAAAGGGGATCCTGTAGCCAAGGCATAGAACTCCGTGCATCCTTCAACATACGGACCACATCGGCTCTTGACAAGTTCCAGTATTTGCAGCATTTGTCGGCAATCTCGTTGAAGAAGATCTGATCCATCTCCAGGCCGCCATCTTGGCAGAACTGCACCCAAGCAACAAGTGCTTGTAAATTGCGGGTTCGTCCGTGTCTGTCCATGACGAAGAAAGCCAGGGGCTTATTCAAAGTCATGTGGTGGTTGTTCACAAGATCTCGTACGAAGATGTCCATCTCCGTGGGTGTGTGGTTCTTGCAATAAATTTTTGTAAGCCAAGAAAGGACATTCTGAAACTGAGGGGATTGCTTTGCTTTAGGTCCAAAAGCCTCAAGCCCAGAAATGGCCTCGTCCCAACGGCCCAGTTCGGCCTCCCGGACAATAAATCTCCCACGAAGCTTGACATCGACACCAGAACTATTTGGTCTCATTGCGCGGAGCTCAGACATCTCTGCACTTGCAGTCGCATCATCACCTGCATCTAGAGCAATAAGCGTAACTCTGCGTCTGGCTGCATACTGGGTAGAGGAGGAAAATACACCATCGGCGAAAAGACCACCTTCTTGGAGAAACCCATAGATTTTCTTCACCTCGTGAAAGTCCTTCGTCTTCCGCCAATGATGCATTAGTAGCCGAGTGACCCATTCGTTCCGGTTTCTGTTGAGTGTCTCCTGTGTTGGGCGAGACTCAAAGCGTGACAGGCTTCGCAAAAGCTTCTGAGCACCCTCAGTATCGCGATTTTGGAAAAGACTGTCGAGCGAGGGCACGGCCAATAAGCAAATGTCGTTGCAGACAGGGCGGACCGCTTCAAGAATAAGGGAGATCGTGTGATATTCTCGAGAGACTGCTGTAGACTGAAGTAAACGGATGCCTCTGGATAAAATCTCTTGGTGTTCCTCAGCCTCTGCTGAGGTCAACTCTCGGAGCATCTTGGCAGCCTTCTTTTCTTTCTCCACACGCTCTGCGTGTGGCAAGTCTAGTGACTCCATTTCGGCGAGAATAGTGTCCAGGTGTGACCATGATTCCATTTGTCCAACCAAAGTCTCATCGATCAGCTCTGGTATTGTTGCATCAATACGGCCATCGTTAGCTTTTGAGTCTTTAACCGATGTATACAGTCCAGTTGAACCGCCACGATCATCCTTGCTGGTCGTGGTCTGATATGTTCCCTCTGACATGTTCGACTTGGTGTCTTTCCTGATGCTTGCTGATTGGGCCCTTGGTAAAGGTGCTGTTGGTAGGCTGATATCGGGGGATAACCTGATGGAAAGAGTGTTGTGGGAGAATGTGCTGGTTTCCGATATTCGTGACAATTCTTTTCGAGCCGCATCCCACTCGTCCCATCTCCTCTGGCGTGCCTGGGGTGTGCTGGTTGAGTCAACATCCTCGGGCAATGTTGGCTCAAAGGTGTCTATCGATTCAATCTCTCTTGGTCGCGATAATTGATGCTCCAATGAGTCAATTCGTTGTCGGCGGCGTCGCAAAGGATTGTTGGTGGGGGCGTGAGCGTGGGAGAAATCATGGGCAATTTCAATCGGAAAGGCTTCCCGTCTACTGCTGTAACTCTCAGCCAGCGCAGCTGAATTGCGATTCACCCGCGCAGTATGAAGTTTCTTGGCATTATCGAGAGCAGCTCGAGCGATATTAAGACGTCGACGGCGTTCTTCGGCGAGAATAATGACTGAACAGGATGTGGTTAGGAGAACACCGCGGAGAGCGTTGATGGCGGCCCTGGAAGGGGCGGGGCTTGGAGACGCCATTCTAAGCCGTCGTCATCTTGACCCGGACCAATAATGCCCGAACCTCGCTTCGTGAGTTCGCAGGTACGTTGGTTGAGGTTCAATTCGTCGTCTCGATATGTCGCTCGTGGTTTACTAGATGGTGTGATGCACAGATTCTAGGCCGAGTGAGATCCAAAATGGAAATAGGTACGTACCGGCCCAACCAAAGAATGGCAGTTCGGGCCAATGGGAGGTCTTCGGTAGCGGCACACCTCAGCCCATTTTATGTAAGCATTCAATGCCTAGGTCTAGGGTAGATAAGATTTATAACCTCTGTTCTGCCATTGATATTCCATACATGTGTCAATATATATATTAAAGCTATCATATAGTCACTATAACCCAATCTCATCATATCATCCCATTTCTATCATCGCAATAAACGAGTGTGTTTGAGAGTGGGAATTAGCCAATCCACAACGCTCTTCTCCTGGGGGTTCTACATCCCAATGCCACCCGTGGCAAAGTGTTGCGAGGCTTTCAATATGAACCCTCGGATTATTATACACTCTCATATGTGGAATGGTGTAACTAATATACTACATATCTAGTGGAAGTTTAATGCGTGGCTAATGCAACTTGCACACTCTTCAAGGGTCTAAGTCCGTTAACTCCAATATGTACCTTAGGTAATTACTCGAATAGTAGCTCGACAACTACCGTTGCTGAACAATGACACAAACCAATTTAGATCTAAAGTTTATAGAAAATTCACCGAGGCAAGTGGATTTAGCAAGATGAATACTTGTTGTCACTCGGGTTAGCTCGTGGTGGTTTAGGAGGATCTGTCACCAATGGCTGTCACCACTTCAGCATACACCCAAAGGCATATCACAAAAAGAAGACTTTACAACCGAGGTCATGAGCTGATCAAACACCAGGTGCAAGCCTATAGCCACCTTACCTACCTAAGGTATTCTTCTTTTATACTTCTCAGTCGCAATCAACTGTTCTTTGCTGCAGCTGGCGCCACTGCCGCTGCCACTACCTAAGGTACCATCATCACTGCCAGTCACTGGCCACTCCCTCCTGACGATATTTAATGAATCCGCTCCCACCACTTACTTCCGCCTAAATTACTCCCTCTTTCATTTCACATCCTCAAAATTCATCACTATCATGGCTCTTCCATTCGCGCCACCCCCCAAGAGCCCTTTGGGTCGCTATCGCCTGTTGTCACCTACTGCCTCTGTTTGGGTCTCCCCTATTTGTCTTGGCACAATGAACTTTGGAAACGCTTGGTGAGATGCGCACTTGAGGGTCGATGTGATCCGTCCTAATATCGGCATAGGAAAGAGTGGATGGGAGAATGCGACCAGTACACGGCGGAGTCAATCTTGGACTTTTTCTACGAACAGGTATGAGAGAACAGCAGATAAAGGCAGTTCCTTAGTGAGAATACTTACAATGGCCAAGGGAGGAAATTTCATTGACTCCGCAAACAACTACCAGTTCCAAGAGACAGAGAAATGGGTGGGAGAATGGATGAGGAAGCGCGGCAACCGGGATGAGATTGGTTTGCTACCTCATCTCCACTGTACATTGAATGCTCCTACTGACTCCTGCGTCAAGTTGTTGCCACCAAATATACCACCAACTTCCGAGCTGGGCCCGGGGCTCCCCATGTCATGGTCAACTTCACTGGAAACGGGTCGAAGAGTCTAAAGACTTCGGTTGAGGCCAGCCTCAGCAACCTACAGACCGATTACATAGATCTTGTTTGTGAATCCTTCAGCTGAGCTTCAGACTACTAACCCGAATATAGCTCTATGTCCACTGGTATGATGGAAACACCACGATTCCCGAGCTCATGCAGTCTCTCAATCAACTTGTCCTTTCTGGAAAGGTCCTCCACCTAGGGATCAGTGACACTCCTGCTTGGATCGTCAGGTAAGACACGGTAATCAATACAAGGGTGAGTATTCGCTGACGGTTCTATAGCAAGGCGAACGAATATGCTCGCTGCAATGGGCTCCGTCAGTTCTCTGTGTATCAGGGTCGTTGGTCTGCAGCTTCCCGTGATTTCGAGCGAGACATCATCCCCATGTGTCAAGCTGAAGGCATGGGAATTGCCCCATGGGGATCCCTAGGGGGCGGGAAATTCAAGACTGAAGAACAACGCAATGCCCAGGACGGACGAAGAGTAGAGGCCAGCCAGAAAGAGATCAGAACCAGTCAAGTGCTGGAGTCGATCGCGGACCGTAAGAGCACACTCATCACCAGCATTGCACTGGTATATGTCATGCACAAGACACCTTACGTATTCCCGATTGTCGGTGGTCGGAAGGTGGATCATCTCAAAGCCAACATCCAGGCGCTCACCCTGAACCTATCCCAAGAGGATATTCAAGAAATCGATGGTGCCAATGAGTTTGATCCAGGCTTTCCTAACGATTTCCTGTACCGAGGGGGTCATTCGATTGGAGGTCCAGACGTTTGGCTGCTTCAGATGGGTGGCACGTTTGACCATATCCAGCCGCCAAAGGTGAGTTTGTTATGACCAGATGCAGATGTGTGGGCTAATTAATTCTAGCCCATCTCACCGGCTACGCGAGGGGAATAGGGCGTCCGCCTCAGAGCAAACTTTTGGCGATGGCTACCAGCCCGGCCCAGGACGCACTGGATGGAATCGGACTGGAAAGAAAAGGTTGGCGCTGTAATGATGCCTTCGTATCGTTGGTGAGCTAAAGGGAGTTGCTTAGTGTTTTGCCAAGTTGGAGCGAGAGCAAACGGGTTCAGAAGCGGAAGCTATCCCAAGGATAAAGTCACTGAACAAGAAGCACAGGATGGATTTGCTTTACAAGACCGAATTACCTCCATTAGACTGTACTTTCTGTGTGTTGGCTACCGAGGTATCAGTCGCATGTGTACACCGGGATTCAAGTTCTTTGATGGTTGGAACCGAGAAGGCAACATATGGCAACAGTCAAACCACCACCTGAAGCTTCTTAGCCTCCTTGTATTGTAGTATCGTTTAATTTGATGAGAATTTTTAGATGTCTGGGTATGGTTGATGTTGAGCAAATGAAGAGTGTTACCTAAATGGACCTCAGGGGCAGCGGAATCGAAAGAGCTCCTTCCTTCCTCACAATCTGAAGCGGAGGGGCACCTGCTGTTACTACAACAAATCTTAGTCCAACTCAAAAAAGATTCTACACACCCACTCTAAAACCATCTCGATCATTTGCATCTGCTGTGAAAAGAATTTGTGTGTTTGTTTTCCTCATCGAATCAGTGAACATGCAACAGCTTCAACTCATCGAGGATGATGAAACAGGACTCGCCCAAACCGTTGAGAGCGAGCGAAGTAGAAGCGAAAGTTCCGGTTCGACATGTTCTACGAAGCACGATGGATATACAGAGATCGCCATTATGGAACCAATCATGGATGAGTTCGCTTTGGTTCAATTGTGTGCTTCCCACATCCCAACTAGTCTCTCCCATCAGTTGACTAACTTCAGGGAGCATTCCAGAAACGCCAGCCCGCCCACGAAAGACCACTCCTCCCGTGTTTTCGAGCCCAGAAAGACTTGAAGAAGGTCAGGCCAATCAACGATACCTGTCGCGAAGAACATATCATGGAGTGATAAGAAGACGACGAGTCGAGTCGATTCGTTCAAATGGAGATGTAGAGCATACAACTGACCTACGCTTACCAAGTGAATACTCATCACGACATGAGCTCTAGAACAAGCACACTAACTATTGAATAGCACCACCAATACCAATAGGGGGAGACGAACAGATTCCACATGATACACCGTCACCTGTAGTAACGAAATTGAAACCTGTCCCTCGTGGAGCCCCACGACTGTTGGAAAAGAAGGGGAAATATACAATTATAAAGGGTGTCCGTATTCGAGACTACAAACTTCCCGGTCCTACTCCATGGCCATGCGCCCCGTCATCGAGGAGCCCCGAATATCAATGCCGTGATGGGTTCGATGTGAACGAAGCATCACTTGGGTATCCCCAGCCGATGACTATTCAGCCGCGACGGGCTGGAAACGAAGAAATAGTATCCATAAACCACAGAGACCAGCGTTCTAGGAGCCCATCCGTTGGCACCACTGGTCCGGTTTGAAGGATGCGTGGCCAGTCTTGGACAGGAGAAGAACAAGCAATGCTACGACCATTCACAGCGATTTGTGGATGCCAGTCCATGACGGGTATCTTGATGCCACTTCCTTTAGGTTAAGAATGTTACAAAAAATAAATCAATCGAGCCCCGCAACCACCAGAACGCCTTTTGGGATAACAAGACTGCCCAATGTGTTCCATCTATTTGGCTCCCTTGCCTTTAGCTTCGTTCTCTCCAAGCTCACGAATCAGTACCGACGTCTGGCCGGCACCGTTGTAATCTTCCTGGCCAGTCTCAAAACCAGGGCACACGCCCACGGCAAGATATTTGCCATCGCTTGAGAACGCAAGCGCAGCGACGCTGTTAGGAAACTTTTGGTATTGCTTAAGTCGTCGCTTTGCCTCGGCATCCCACAGGGCAGCAGTACCATCGCCGCCCCCTGAAGCGAATGTTCCATGAACTGGGTGGAAGGCCAGAGCATTCACGGGATAAACAATGTCCCCATCGCCGTCTGCTGCTGCTTGACGGTGACACTTGAAGGCATACTTCCGAGCTTGGGACTCTGCTGTATCTTCGAACCACTCAACTGCAACTCGGCCTTCGATACTGCTAGTGGCGTAGCCGGCATCATTGGGCATGCAGGACACTGCGCGTGTAAGATATCGCAGAGATGATTCACGCTGTTGCCATGGCTGAAGATCGGATGAACCAGTCTTGAACAGATCAACAATGGTCTTCAGGTCGTAGATGTTGATAACACGGCCGGCCATGGCAACCACGATCTTTGAGGGACTGGCAGCCAGCGCATGGGGCTTGCCAGGGAGGGAGACCCGTATGGGGGTGCTTGGAGGGTCGCTGAGGTTATGGAGGTTCAAGCTGCAATCCCAAGACGCGGAGACCAAAACGGCTGTCTTTGCGTCAGTATGAGTCAATCACATGGGTATGGCATCGAATGACTCACAATACGTTGGACTGTAGGCTATCGATCGCACTGGCGCAGCATGCTTGCTCAACAAGGTCTTCTCACCAGTCTCAAGGTTGATCCTATTCAATGTGGTCAGCTCAGTCTCTCGAGGCGCATCCATTCGCATTAACTGACCTGTTGACACACCAATCCACGCCAGCAGTAAAGGCTTCATTGTCGTTTGCTCCGAAGCAGACATCCAAAACCGGCGCTCTGTGCTCATATGTGTTGACGAGAGTCGCCTCACCCGCTCCACCTGCGATATCGTAGCAATACACCTTCTTGTCCCATGATGAGACCAGGAGCTTGGTTCCAGACGAGGGCGCAAACGCGATCGACGACACCGCGTCGGTGGGAGGCGGTGAAAGTTCGTATTGAGTCGCTGAAACTAATTAGCAAACAATTGCGATTCGATTGCAGGTTCAAACGCATAGGACTTACCAGGAGCCATGGTTAATGATGGTCTTGACAACAGACGGTGATGAAGTTGTTTACCTTTGGTTCAGTCACGTGGAGAGCTTCCATCATGGCAACGCCAACGAGAACAAGAGCCATGGGTGAACGCAGCTGGCGGCATTATGCCCGAATTTTCAGGTACCGCCTACCAATCCAATCCAATGAGCCACACCCCGCCACAACCCCACCATCATCCAGAAGTGCACTGCAAAATGTCAAAATTATGACTCTTCCCCTCTACATCCACTGTTGACCTGACGATTTACGATTTGATCACGAGAGAATCGATTCTGCTACGTATCGACACCACCATCGCCGGGACAGTATTTTACAAACAGACTTTCGGCTATTTTTGAAGTCCGACTTGCGAGCGTGCGACGGCACTCGACATCGAACCCCCCACCTCAAATCTACAGAACCCGACCGAGCCTCTAAATTCTCGAAAACACCGCCAAGATGTCGTTAGAAAACTGCCGTTTTTACGAGGAGAAGTACCCGGAGATCGATAGCTTCGTCATGGTCAATGTCAAGCAGGTCAGTTCCAACCTGATCTGTCCGAAAAACTCCATCTGATAGATTGCAGATCGCCGAGATGGGTGCCTACGTTAAGCTTCTAGAGTATGACAACATCGACGGCATGATCCTGCTCTCCGAGCTTTCGCGAAGACGTATTCGAAGTATCCAGAAGCTCATCCGAGTTGGTCGCAATGAGGTCGTCGTCGTGCTCCGTGTGGACAAGGAGAAGGGTTAGCATCGCCATCAGGTTGAATGAGTTGGCTATGGATATTGATTTCTGGACAGGTTACATTGATCTTTCCAAGCGACGAGTCTCCCCCGAGGATATCGTTAAGTGCGAGGAGCGATACAACAAGAGCAAGATGGTCCACTCCATCATGGTCCACCTTGCCAAGAACACCCAAATTCCCATCGAGGAACTCTACCAGGCCATTGCTTGGCCCCTAAACAAGCGATATGGACACGCTATCGACGCTTTCAAGCTCTCCATCACGTCAGTTACTCGATATCAAATCAAAACCACAGATATACTAACTCCTGTGAAGCAACCCCGAAGTCTGGAACGACATCACCTTCCCCACCGACGCCGCCGGCGAGGAGCTCAAGACATACATTGGCAAGCGCTTGACTCCCCAGCCCACCAAGATCCGAGCCGATATCGAGGTCACCTGCTTCGGTTACGAGGGTATCGACGCCGTCAAGACTGCTCTCCGCACAGCCGAGGCCCACAGCACTGAGGACACCCAGGTCAAGGTCAAGCTTGTGTCCCCTCCTCTCTACGTCCTCACAAGCGCATGCCTGGACAAGAACGTTGGCATCACTCGCTTGGGAGAGGCTATCGTCGATGTCCGAAAGAGCATCGAGAGTGCCGGTGGTAACCTTGCAGTCAAGATGGAGCCCAAGGCCGTCACCGAGAGCGATGACGCTGAGCTGCAAGCACTGATGGAGAAGCGCGAGCGTGAGAACGCCGAGGTCAGCGGTGATGAGAGCATGAGCGACAGCGACGAGAACATCCCCGAGACCATCTAGGTCATGGACAAGCGAAGAGTTTCCAGGTCAGGGTGAATCGGCAGGACTATTGGGGCCATGCAAAAGTAGCTCACGAGCGGGTTGTTGGACACGGAAAAGGGTGTAATAGAGGGCGTCTGGGAACTTAAGCTGAAAGGAAGCATGTACCCCGGATTGCAAAAGCATCACAAAAGTCCAGACTTTCATGTAGTTCTTCCGATGGTAGGAAGTGGCGTCAGAAACGGCGTTGTTAACGAACAGTTCTTTGATTATTCTGAACATCCCATTGCATTGTGATGAGTATGAATTTGCCTCATTTACAGTGATATGTAATGTAAAGAGATAAGCTAGAGGTAACCTAGAGGTAGTGTTTCTTTAAGTGTTCTGAAAGTTTCATGTTTAACATAGCCTGTCGTGTATGTGTATGGGCTGGCGGAACTAGCCGACAAGAGCTTAGACTCATAGGTGTGTAGAATTTCTATACTTGGACTATGCAGCTCAGTACAACCAGTGACAGTCCCATTGCACAACGTTCATTCTCACAAGGCATGTTAGCTTCTAAAGATACTTTGTTTGAACAATAGTTAGAGCATTCACAATGGCTCTCGGCTCAGTATGGGCACGTCTAAGAGGGAACGGGCAACCAAGTCTGGCCAGATCAACAGCTCTGAGACTCTTTGGATTCGCAACATGGATCCCAGTCATCGCCATGTTCAACCTTCACGTTGCCGAACTGACCTTTGTGGATGGTGCATCCATGTATCCACTGATCAACGACGAGAAAGATTCGACTTTACGACGAGATGTGATCCTCAACTGGAAGTGGTCTCCTGGTGAGAACTTGGAGAGGGGCATGGTTGTGACATTACGGTAGGGCCAGACCCTTATAACGATCTGGGGAAAGTAATTGATGAGAGTTAACATGGAAGCTATAAAAGGAGTCCGCTACATCCCGAAACAATCGCAGTCAAGCGCGTGGTGGCGCTGGAGAACGACCTGATCAAGACAAAGGCACCTCATCCGCTACCGACGGTGCGAGTACCGCAGGGCCATGTATGGGTGGAGGGAGACGGACCGCCAGGATCGAGTCTGGATAGCAACACATATGGGCCAGTTTCTAAGCAGTTGATTACAGGGCAAGTGACTCATATTGTGTTTCCGTTTCGCAAGTTCGGAGCGCTTCCATGGCGGGAGCATAAACGGCCATTGGAGTAGGACATAAGAGAGATATATAATATGTGTAAAAAGTTATGAAACTCATATAAAAAATGATAACCAACTCAATCATATAGAGATTGTATTCTGTGAACAAAAATGTACAAGTCAGACTCTCTCCAGAAAGTAATCAATCTCATCAATAATCTCACATCCCATCTCACTGAAGACTCATTAAGGTAACTGGAAGTGGCGTACAGTAAGAGATAAGATAAAGCCGAATGACTGCTCGGGCAATTCAGCGAACAAGAAATTCTTTCATCGGCCTATGGAACATTTCTTGACGTAGCTCGCGTGCGCTGTAAATAAAAGAGCGGTCCCTGATCGGCCACTAAGAAACCGCCGCAATTCGCGATTACCTTAGCCTTAACCCAGTGAAAGCCAAGGCCTGGTCCCTCCATCAAAATTCTCAAAAACGACATTGCCCAGACTCTCGGTTGTTATCTCTCTTTGCGACCCTGCGACGCCCGCCCGCTCCCCTCGAAGGAACATCACGACAGAGCGATCCCTCTTAATTATTCCATTTCTCTCTTTTCTTGGGATCCTCTTGTTTCCTTCTTTGCTTCCGAGCTGTTCCGCCTCAGCCCCGTCACCGACTACTGGTCCTGCTCCTCCGATCCGGATCGAAGCTTCTGTTCTACACCCGGATATGCCCTTGGGTCTTCAACAACAAGATTCTGACCTCGTCTTCGCCCAATCGACGACGACGAACGACGGATCGACGACAGCCGCAAGCGATTTTGCGCCATCTCCCGAGCATCGTCATGCTGCTTGGACGGGTCGTCGCTCGGAAAGTAGAAGCAAGGCGGCCGGCGCCAGTGACCAGAACATGACCCCTCAAGATGTTGAGGCCGAGGGGCGACCGCCGTATCTTCATGTACGTTACAACTGCCAGGGATGCTATGACTGCATCGCCAAGCGTTTCCGACTTGTTCGCCTTCATGATGCGCTAACATTGGGGCCCGACAACAGGCCATGATCGCAGGCGGTATTGGAGGATCGACAGGCGATTTACTCATGCACTCACTCGACACCGTCAAGACAAGACAACAGGGCGACCCCCATGTTCCTTCGAAATACACATCTCTCGGACAGTCTTACTACACCATATGGAGACAGGAGGGTATAAGACGAGGTCTCTATGGTGGATGGATTCCTGCTCTTGGAGGTTCTTTTCCTGGAACGGTTATGTTCTTTGGCACATATGAATGGAGCAAGCGATTCTTGATCGATCACGGCGTGCAACAACATGTCTCATATTTAGCAGCAGGTACGACGGCCTATCGAGTCCAACGATCATACGACGACGTACTAACAAACTCGTATAGGTTTCCTCGGAGATCTAGCCGCATCTATTGTCTACGTCCCTTCAGAAGTTCTGAAAACACGCCTCCAGCTTCAAGGCCGATACAACAACCCTCATTTCACTTCAGGCTACAACTACCGCGGTACTATCGACGCTGCTCGAACTATCGTCCGTGCAGAAGGCGCCCCCGCCTTGTTCTACGGTTATAAGGCAACGCTTTACCGTGATCTGCCTTTCTCTGCTCTGCAGTTCATGTTCTGGGAACAATTCACCACTTGGGCTCGCAAGTACAAGCAGAGCCGCGATATCGGTGTTTCCCTGGAGCTTCTCACCGGTGCTGCCGCTGGAGGTCTTGCCGGTGTTATTACCTGCCCTCTTGACGTCGTCAAGACACGACTTCAGACCCAAGTCAACACACCTACAGAGTCCCGGCATCCCAAGGACCACCATGCCAACTCCCAAATCCGGCATATCTCCACCTCTTCTCCCAGCACACATCGACCACGGCCTGGCGCTGTTGCTCTCGACACTTCCTCTGTCTTCACAGGCTTGCGCATGATCTACCGCACAGAAGGCATAGCAGGATGGTTCCGCGGTGTCGGACCCCGTGGCGTATGGACATTCATCCAGAGCGGCTGCATGCTGTTCCTGTACCAACGACTCCTTCGACAGCTTGATGTTTTGATGCCCGTCGAGCTAAAAGAAATGTAGAAATCTCCACACATACACATACACCTTATTCTTACCTTGTCGTTACCTACTTGCTATGATTTTGAAACATTTATTCACGCACGGTCGCAAAAAAGCCCCCTCCCCGCTTCACCCATCCTGTATAACGCATTAGAGAAGCGGAGTTTATGAGATGAACTGCAATGACCATTTATGTACAGATAGAAAGAGATGTTTGGGGCTGTGGGCGGCCGTCATTGTTGGGCGTTGGGAATAGAAGGGAATGACTGATCAGATACATCAGGACATGAAGAATAGAGGCTCTCGATTGACTTGGCAAATATGAGTTTCTTAAGAAGGAATGTTGCTTCTCGCGACTATGCCAACTAACCCACGCATTCACTGATAGGGCGTATGGTCTTTTGAACTTGATTCAAATGCTATGAAGAGCCAGGGGTAATAATAACGAAGCGGCAACTCAATACTCGCTGGTAAACTCAGAGGTATAAAACAGAACCTTTTCAAAGCAAATACAATAATGTTTGTAGTAAAACATGAAACTCTTCGATTCCTTTACCTCATAACGATCGTCATCATCGTTCAAATCTCTTCAAAATCAAGCATCTGGGTCACTTTCCTCCAGGCAAGGCAGCTCCTCAAAGTCCCCAGCGCGGGTACGCAACTCATCACGAGCAAGACACACCGCCATAGCGATGGTCAGAGCATTCCAAATCCCCTGGTGTTCGTCCTGAAAGTCGGCTTGGACCTGGAAGCTGACATATGCATCAGAACCTTTGGAGGAGTCAGTTGTGAGAACAAGAACTGAAGTGTTGAGAATGAAAAGGCCGTAGACCACGGGAGGATGTCTACGGTAAGTTTGTGCAGAGGGCGTTCGATGTTCGTCGGGCAAAGGTGGCGATGCGGAGTGTGGAGGCGATGATGGTTTCGAAATGGTTGTGGTCTTGTGGATTTCTGTTGCTGAGATACCGGGGCTCTTAAGCCCAGGTTCGATCTTGACAGCGATTTCATGACTTTCAGTGGTGGAAGTCACCTTCTCGATATGAGGATGCGAGCCACGTTGGCTCTTAGCAGGCGTTGGCCACCTCCCAAGCGTTGGAAGCCCATCGTCCGGCTCGAGTTTGATCTTAGGAGATGTGAAGATGCTTGGCTTGAGGACATCCCGGAAGTGAGGGTCTCTATCCTCTCGGAGAAACTCGCGCTGAAGCTTTGCAAGTAATCTCATACGGTTCTGGATGTACTCTGTAATTTCATCTTCGGGCATGGTCGTGTCGACAACTTCGGTCAAGATGTTGGGAACGATACGCAGATGTAGGTAGTCGCCGTCCTGGGCTGCCCAGTTCAGATACTTGTCGAGTTCTTGCTTGATGAGGTGTGGAACTTTTCTTCGGAGACCGCTTTGGATACTTGTTCTGGTCTTTGCTGTGAGATCCACGAGGCGGGTCAGGGCCCTCGTTGCTGTTGGTTGTGAGTGGTATGGCCCCTACTATCACGATGAACTTACCTCGAATGTCTTTCGAATGAGCGTAAATTATAGGAGGGAACTCTTCCGAAGTTTTGAATACTACATCCGAGATAGGTATTCCACGTAGGTCGACATCCCATGTTGTAGGGAGCATAGGTAGATCCTGTCGCATGAATAATATCTCGAAGAGGCGCTCTTCAGCAGGAGCCCAGCTACTTGCGCCAGGATATCGCTCCTTTTCTTGCTTCATTTCTTCCTCCATGTTGTCAAAATAAATCATTACTTCGTCTTCATCTTCATCGATGGATAGAAAACTAAGTTGTACATCTTTCTCAGAACTCGGGGGACTCGACATTTTGTGAGTGTCTTCCTTGTTGTTGGCTCCATTGTATTGTGAGAGCCGAGTCGTTGGGCTCAAAGGACCCTTTGATTTGGCGTGTTCTTGCATGTTGGATGTTCTGAAAGCATAGATGCGCCTTTTCGTTTTTGTTGTTTTGCTTGTGTTTGAGGAGAAAGCAAACGCTTCGTTTTGTGTTACTGAGAAGGAGTTATTGTTGCACTGGGAGTTGGTGTTAGACAGTTGAGTTGGAGAGACGTCACTTGCTCCCAAACCGATGATGTTGATCTGAACTCTTTTAGGGCATATGCCTATGGTTGATTTTGGATTAGCAAAAGCTTTTGTAAGGACTAAATTCCTTTTATTTTGTGTCAATCGTGAACACTGGCTTGTAAACTGAAATGATATCAACCTTCTTACACTGAGAGATGCGGGGCGTGCACCTATCATATCTCTTATACCCGCACCCCTCTCGGAAGTTCACTTTCGCCGTTGAGGCCAATCAGAGCTAGCCATCGAAATTCTTCACATCCCAAATCAACTGTCGCCGACCACTTTGAAAGGGCACAACGACGACCATGGCCGAGGTAGCAAAGACGGTAGCTCGCCAATTGCCCGGCTTCAAGCTGGGTCAGAAGCAGGTTTTCCTGTAAGTTACTTTATGCTTATCTTGTCACTTCCAATTTCTAACCTCTGCTTCCTAGGCCAAACCATGTAATCACCTTTCTTCGAAAAGACCATCTCCCACCAAACGAAGCCACCTTTCAGGTCCCTCTACGATTCACAAAGTTCGATCTTCGAGATTACCTCTGGAACCTGTACGATGTCGAAGTCACAAAGGTCCGATCCTACGTCAAGCAGCAGCCTCTAACCCAGCGCAACTCCCACTCGCGCTCGTGGTACCGCCCGAAGCCCCTCAAGGTCATGACCGTCGAATTGGCAAAGCCCTTCCAATGGCCCGAACTGCCCGAGGACCGCACACCCTGGAGTAATCAGTTGTGGAAGATGCGTGAGGAGATGATGGAGAAGCGTAACCAGGAGCACATTGCGCAGCAGCGGTTCAAGATTCCCCTCAAGAGCAAACAGCCCATGTCCAAGGAGAGAGAAGAGTTGGCCAACATTGCAAAGAAGCTGCTGTCAGGAGAGGAGAAATGGACCAACGATGTTATTCTGGACCCTAAATGGGACAAGGTCTTGGGCAACGAGGAAGAGGTTAAGAAGGCTACAAACGAGGCTTAAACGAATGAGAAAGGCGAACTACGACTTGAAGCTGCAGGAAACTGCTAATGAAAGAGACGGCAATTCTATGAGAAGCCACGGATGATGGACCTCTGTAGGATAAGCGGGCATCATAACTGTACATTATTGTAACTAGTCTTGGATGGGCAATGCATGTTGGCGGGTTAAGACTATGAGCGCAAAAATAGACGCTGAAAACTCGTACATCTTTTGGTTCATTCTTCTATATCGTGCCAGTGTTCAGGCTGTTGAAAGCGCATGACCTCATCTCCCCAGCTCCACCAGCCAGCAGTCAAGTTACGAGCAAAGATCTCAAGTCCGAGACATTCTTTAACAAGGACCTCTTGAAAGAGACCTCTGAGGTTGGGCTTTCGCGAATGTATGTCAGGAACTGCCACAATAATTTTGGGCTTTAGGGCATCAGGCTTCTTGCTACCGATTTGCTTGGCTATGATGAGCTTTTCCCAGGGCTTCCTCCATGTAGACTCGATGTCATAGAGCGGTTCACCTGATGCAGCAACCTTGAGCCACGTCCACTCAGTCACAAGCTCGAGGCCCCAAGCAGCAAACAGCCCTGTTGGGGATGTGAGAAGGTCGTGAATACTGTGTTTGTTAGTGATCCAAACGGCGACGAGTCCATCTAATGCGAGATGTGAGGCAAGAGGAATTTGTAGCAAGAGATTGCTCATCTCATTAAGATTCGAGACAGTAGAATACTTGTCCGTCTTTCTCCTCGCAGATCGATTGGGCCATGGAGGATCTAACACAACAATATCAAACTTGGGAGCTGACATGTGAAAGGAATCACGCAGAGCCTTGATCGAGCCATGAAGAGGTTCGGCTTTGTCTGGTACTAAAGGCGGCAAAGCGGATACCGGCGGTGATGTCTGTGTCTGTGTTTGTGTTTGTGGCTGAATAAAACGATCCCGATGGAAGGGTCCGGAATATGAGTGTGTGCTGGCAAGGTCCTGTAGGGCGCTGCTGACCGTTGCAGTGGTCATGAGTTCAGCCAACTGCGCACCAGGCGACGTAAATTCTCCTCCATGTCCATGTCCATGCCCATGCCGGGGCTCCGGGGTCGGATACGGAGTTGCGGGGGGCGCTGCGGAGCCGATGCGGCGGCGGGGGATCTGAGACGGAAGAACCTGGCTCTCTTCTAGAGACGTGGGGATGTCAAGAACAATGAGGCTCTTGTCTTGGCTCTCAAAGAGGATAGATGAGAGTCTGCTGTGGCCATTCATATTCATGTCTGTGGCCACTGACACACCCAAATCTGACACCAGGATGACAATTCTCCACGGGCCTGCTTTTTTTATCCCGCGGTTGAAGAATAAATTCGCGGCGACAGTCGGCAAACCTCGGCTCGGTTATTGATCACCGGAACCGTTAAGCCTTGATGTGCCCTGCCTGTGAATCTGCTGAGACACGACAAGTTTTCAGTGGATTATCAGCGCATTAGCCCACTGAAGTGACAAGTCGTGGTACCCCTAGTAGGCTAATTATTCTTTTGTTTTCTAGGGTTCTAGGTTCTGGGGGATCTCCATTTCCGCAGCGTGACCACCTTCCCTAGCTTTCCTAGGTCGTCTGTCCACTGAGCGTCGGGTTAATGACGTCCAAGCCGCCGCTGACCGGGGAAATTCTGCCGCGCCGCATGCCGGCATCATCTCCAAAATCCTCCCCATATCCGAACTTGGTTCTCCCCGCAAAACTTGCTTCTACCAACTTTTGACACCAGACCTTGAAAATATCTCTGTCGCGTTGGCTTCGAATACCGATCCTCATTCCACTCTGCCACGGCATGTCGCGTCCGTAGGCCCCGAATCCGTTCAACAAAGTCAGCCACGTGCTGCTGCGAGTCTCGGGGCGATGTCCTCTGTAGACGCTTCTCAGATGGAGCATGCCTCAATGGCCGATGTTGCGCGCAATAGAAACATACAGAGCCATGTCTCTTCTCACACACTCAGCAAGTCGCCAAAGGAGCTTACTGTGTGTCCCACGGACCAGGAGGCAGTGGCACCAAAGGCACAAATGAATAGCTTGGAATATGTCTGGAAATCGGGAGTTGCCGGTGGTTTAGCCGGCTGCGCTGTAAGTTGCTGGAGGACAAAGATGAAAGTTTGCGCAATGTTCTAACTGTTTAAAATAGGGCAAAACTGTCGTTGCGCCGCTGGATCGAGTCAAGATTCTCTTCCAGGCCAGCAATCCTCGATTTGCGAAATATACAGGATCATGGGTTGGTGTCGCAAGCGCCATGAAGGACATTCACAGATATGAAGGCCTCACGGGACTCTACCGCGGACACTCTGCGACCCTTTTACGAATCTTTCCCTACGCCGGCATTAAATTCCTCGCTTACGAACAAATTCGAGCTATTATTATCCCTGATAAACATCACGAGACACCAATGAGAAGACTCCTCAGTGGAAGTTTGGCGGGTGTCACTTCAGTCTTTTTCACATATCCATTAGAAGTTATCCGAGTGCGACTGGCTTTCGAGACTAAGCGTGATGGCCATTCTTCTTTGTCGTCAATATGCCGCCAAATCTACAACGAGCAACCCGTTCAAAAATCAACAACAGCTCGGTTACCTAATTCTCCTGCGCCGTTATCCGCCGCTGCGGAAGCAACCGCTGCGACAGTTGGAGTCATGGCACCTCAAACAGGACTTGTCAACTTTTACCGAGGTTTCGCTCCTACAGTCATGGGCATGCTCCCCTACGCGGGCATGTCTTTCTTAACTCACGACACTGTTGGTGATATCCTACGATCACCATCTTTTGCGAAGCACACGACACTACCAAAGAAGAAGAATCACCCCGAAGGAAAGCCAGCGCCTTTGCGGTCATGGGCAGAGCTTACTGCTGGTGGTATTGCAGGCTTGATCTCCCAAACAGTATCATACCCTCTTGAGGTAATCCGACGACGGATGCAAGTTGGTGGTGCTGTTGGTGACGGTCGTCGACTTCGAATAGGCGAGACTGCTGGTATGATTCTCCGAGAGAGAGGCTTACCTGGTTTCTTTGTTGGCCTGACCATCGGGTACGTCAAAGTGTTTCCCATGGCTGCGGTCGCTTTCTACACATATGAGCGCATGAAGCTCGTGTTTGGCATATAGATGTATTTGAGCACTACCGAACCGTTGGAGGTTGGTCTTATCGGCGTTGACGGAGTCATTGCGCGGGATTGAAGCGGAATTATACATATCTTTTGGGACAGGTCTTTGATGAAGTCGGATCGAATAGGTGCATACGGCTAGGTGTACATACAGCAAGAGTACAGTACTTTTGTGGCTTTATAAACAAAGTTTTCACGTGCGAGGATCTACTTTCTCCATACAATATCCGAGAATGAAGGCCCTTTTTCTGTTTCATGGCAATGTCTTTGCCACGCGCTATGAAATGAGGTAGTTTGCTCCGAGGCATCTTTGTGGTGTAATTCGCTGAAGTTCAGCTAAGGAGCACCCCTTTTCTCGCCCTCTTACTGCATCTGGGAATCCGACGCCGATATTATTGCATTACTCAGCCAGCTAGGAGTTCGCCAGACCAGGCAGCCAAGATCTGCACTGGATGGTTCAGCGCCGTTGAAGAGGCTAGAGAGGCTAATGCATCTCCCGGGTAGGGGATCACAGTTTACGGTTGTAACCCGACCGCACGTGCCAGGCTTCAAACAGCTTCTATGTCATCCTCTGGCCATGCAGACCTGAGATGGATGGGGGGTGAAGCGTGGCCATGGCGCCAGAGTGCTGGTCTTTGACTGGATGCGGACTAGAAGTTCTAGAAGTTGAGGGTTAGAACTTAGATCAATGGCAAGTATTGGTACTTGTGAGTGAGTTGAGCATGGGGGTTTTAGGTAACTTATCCGATTCTGACGACAATTAGCATTTCATTCCATTTGTGATCCCTGGGTTAGAGTCTTTGGGCCCAGACTTAGAGACTGGGGTCAGTTACGAGGAATTAGTCGTAGTATGTGACCTCGTCGGGCGGGTTTAACCAACATCGTGACATTCATATGCCTTTTTTTTTCATATTTATTGAAGGGAACGTTGCTATGTGGTGTATGACGTATATTAGAAGGTACCCAGCTGCAAATCCATGGTGTTGTGGCTATCCCGGCAGTTGAAACAGAGTTGAACTTTGCCCAAGAAAAACAATACACATCACTAATCAACTGAATCATCTTCATGCATGGTAAGCACGCCAAACATGCATACACTCCCTATTGACCAGAAACCCAAGTCATGTCAATCACATGAAAGCTATTCCAATATTGTACTGACCAATAATTCTCACGAACTACCTACCCTAGGGTCGCTATGAAATCGGATATGACGGGAATAACGGATCAACAGCAACACCATCGGCAAACATAGCGGTGCGTTCAATGCAGACTATGAATACATACCAAGAGGTGTCCAATCGCATCATTATCCAAAACGTGGATAGGCTCTGACACTTGCTGTCATCTCAAGCTCGAGTTGAGAATGAGTGCATAGGTCGTTGATTGGCCGCCTAAGTCGCTGACCAATGATAACGCAGCATAGGGGAAGCTAAGTGAGACCGCCAAAAATCCAAGCTCAGCCTCTCAGCCTCAGCCTTTCATCTTCACTTCATCAAAGCTCCACCACCAAACAAACACGCTAGACTCACGAATCGCGAAACGCTTGGAATTAAACTGTTTTTTGTCAATTGGTGTTCCTTTGATCAATCTGTACTCGTCATACAGTTTCATTCAGTTGCGCTTACTATCTCCGCGCGACCATCTTCATCATGGCGTCCGCCGCCGACCTCGACGGCCTCATCCTCCTTCGCCAAGCCATCTCCTCAAGCGCGCCCATCATCCCCAGCGCATCAGCTGATGCCTCTGCGACCGAAGTTCCACTCTCTCAGGCGACGCATCTGCGATTTCCTAACCAAGATATCGCTGTCCCCATCGCTGACCCGACGCGCTTCGTGACCCAAGACAAGTCGCAAGACCCGCCGCAAGACAAGCCCGTCGACCTGCGCAGTATCTACTTTGCCTGGCTAAACCGCGAAGTTGCTATCCCCGAATACAATGCTTCAGCTACAAAGCTCGACGAAGAGCTGGCTACCGCTGGTGGCTCGGGCAAGGTCCAGAACTTGGGTTTCATTGAGCGCTTGGATTTGATTACCTGGCTTGAGGGTGCCAGTGAGGAGAGTGAATATATGAAGCCTTTGGCTAGCGACAAGGATGCTGCAACTGCTGGCGCGACGACAACGGCGAAGACGGGCGCAGTTACTTCGACTACTCAGTCACGATCGGGTCGTGGTACTATGGACCCGAGACTGGCGGGTATTTACAATGGTGAACGACGGATGGGCGATCGCAACACGGTCCTAAGGGGCATCAAGCTTACTGTATGTATTTTCACCCTTGAAACTGCTCGAACTTCATCTGACCTCACTAGGACTTCTCCCATGTTCGCAAACTCGCTGCACCTTTCATCCAGAAGAAATCTCAATCTGGCGTCAGCCTTCCAATCAACCCATCACTCGCCCTCAACCAAAAGGTTCCCACGCGGCGACCAGACCCCATCATTCTCCTATCTCCTTCAGCATCTTCTTTGCTCCGTCTATCAAACGCGCGATCATTCCTCGAGGACGGCAAGTTTGTGCCCACCGATGCAGGCGGCTCGTCAGCTACTATGCTTCATGTGCAGCGCATTATCCCCTCCATTGATCCCAACCGCCCGATGCGCTTCATTCTAGTTGAGGGTTCCGAAGCATTCAAGCCTGAGTACTGGAATAGAATTGTGGCAGTTCTCACCACTGGTCAGACCTGGCAGTTCAAGAACTACAAGTGGAGTGACCCCAATGAGCTCTTTAAGCACACACTGGGCGTCTATGTTGGTTGGCGAGGTGAGTCTGCCCCGGATAATATCCGTAGCTGGGGTCACCGAGTTCTATCTACTGGTATTGACCGATATCGTGGAGAGGGCCACGATGCCTCGCGTTTCCGTGATAAGGAGATTGTGGAACAAATCTGGCGAGCTATTGAAGAGAATATGCGATACAGGGGTTGGAAAAAGGACAGGGCTCCCTCATCGATATAGTCGAAGGACTCACATTTCTATTGTACATGAGAAGTATTGCTATAACATGATGCTCACTTAGGTTGATTGCTTCATAAATACGGGCTATCAACGGAAGGGGAGGAGAGGAACTTGCATTCCCAGTCTGCACTGAACGCACCCACGAGGTGGCAAGGTCCAGGGGATTAAAAGCGATGGCGTTTGAACGGTTTCTTGCTATGTAGACATTTATCTAGTCTAATTGTACGATGTGTGGCGAGTGTCATAGACGAATTCAGAACCTAGGTTAATTGATACTTCGTTTCCGCAGAGGGCGTCTGTATGGTAGCAGTGAGTATTTGAATGTTCTCATTCTGAAGTCAGAGGCTATTCTGTGTGTTACTGTAGCGTCAACAACATGCAGCTATCGTTTCAACATCTCCGACTCCGCGAAGTTGACCTCTATCTCAAACTTCGACAATGATACCTAAGAACCAACACCGACTCAACATGGTACGGCATCCTTCAGTAGTTGGCCGTGAATCTACCACATCCGACTGGATAATCACATATCGAATGCACGCACATACATTCTCTAGTCAACTCTTAGCTCACCGACTCGAGGCTTTCCATCAAACAAAGCAACACATCGCGAGACCGGTGACTAGAGCTCGGCTTGCACAGACCCAACGAGCCGAAATGGCTGCAGAAGCTGCCGTCTTTACGCCCGCAACGAATACACCAGACTCAATATGACAACGACTGGTCTGTATCAGATGTAGTGGGAGGTTGCCTCTTCTTTGATCGGCACTGCACACCCCCAAGAGAACTTGTTAGCTCTACTACATAGTGAGCTTCTATCCAATGTAAAGCTTGAGCTTGAGGGGCAATCTTGATCTAGTACCTTCAGCTTATTCTTCCTTGGGACGTTCCCCACACAGAGCTGCTGACAAGACTGGGGAGGTCTTGACATGGACGCGAGTCAGTCGTTTTTCTTAGGCCCAAGATATTCCCGGGCTGACAGCCATGATAGACTAAGACCATCATTGAGTGAACCAAACGTGTTAAGCTCTTTCTGTATCAAAAGGTCAAACTAACATGACCCCTCAGTAAAGTTCACTTGACTCAAGCCTTGGCAGTTCGTCCCACTGGCGGTCAGCTATGAAGATCCCAACAGATACTATGTAGGAAGCTAGAGTGAGTCTTGGAACAACAACAAGAGCAATGAAGAAGTCTCGACCACAATTCAGGAGTCTATCCGTATATCCTTTTGGAAAAAAGGGCCAGGGAAACACGCCTCTTCTGATTGCGCTCTATGCTCACCGCGTATGAGGTAGCATTCCATATGCTCAATAGGAAATGCTCCGTGGTTTAGAGAAATGGCGCCTGAGCTTTGCCCACTTGCCGGCCGAGGGCTTCAAGTGAGTGGAATGGCACGATAGGTTCCCGCAGTGGGCGGACTTGGTGGAGAGGACGCTTTGAAGAAGAAGGTGAGCACGGGTTTCAGCCCGAGAAATAGGGGGAGCTGCAGCAGCTTGGAACAACCATTCACAGGAGTTGGATGCCGCAGCTGGAAATAGATCCAACCTCTAGCGTCTTAGAAGAACATGCTGGTCCATACATATTAGATATGCATGATCTAGAGCCAAGATGCAATTGATGCCCAGATAACCAAAACCGAACACTTGTTTCCGTCGACCAGATCGCCCGCTAGTCGCATTTTCAAGCACACAGGGCTAATTATGAAGCCTCAGCCTTCAAGGGCATATCCTAGCCTGCCGCGCAATAGTCACAGATAATGCGCCGACTAGGAATTCTTCCCTCCGAAGCTTGACCTTGTTCGTTTTTCATATCCGGTGGAGGTAGCATCATATTAGATCATATATAGCTGCCCTTGCACTGGAGCTTGGGGTTCGCCGTGTGAAACCCTAGAGCCGATGCCGTTATGAAGGGGGCCTGGTATCATGCTGGCAACTTCGTATCTTTCAAGTGACGCTCATCGAGAGCTTCCACAAGTAGTATACGGATGCTAGCCGACTAGTTGACGACCGTAGAAGACCGTTGGCTTTGTACGCGAGCCAGGATATTTGTAGGGCTGGAGATGAGCATGAATCGCGTACCAAGCTGAGATTCGTGCACCACGTGACCATCGATCTGCCAAAGCATCCATCAGGCAGCTGTATCCGCAACTAGCTGAAAATTTAGAGCCAGAGCCTCTGAATTCACTGATACGAGTTAAGTTATTAGTGTCTGATCTGATGCTTTGAATGAGACGGGATGCTCTGCATGATTTTGTGGATATCTTCATCCCGGAATGGTTAGACGGATCTGTTCCACGATCGCTTTGCCTCGTGCAAGACACATGGCAAAGTACTTTGTACCTCTCGCGTGGAAAGCAGCATGAACAGGGGATCACATCAGATTGATTTGAAACACTGTAAATTTTGATTTTTCGCAAATTTTGTTGGTACAACATGCGTCGCGAGACAATGCTTATGATACACGAGTTTCGTGGCTCGACCAGAGGGCTGAACGTTTCGTCGGCCCAATTGGGCGTTTGTTTACTCCGTACGATCCCTCACGCTCCGTGGAGGAGTCACCGAAAAGGTACAATACTCTTTGGCTATCATGAACAAGCCCAACAATGAAACTTCAATCAACAACTGGATGTGTCATCTTGGGCTTAATTTGGAGTTGAAGGACTCTTTCACTATTGCCTTGGGCTCTCCCATTGAGAAGGACAATGAGGCTGTTGGCTTGAAAACGTCAAGTCAAATCGTCCCAACCTAAAACCTTCATGCATGTCTGCCACATGGCGGCAAGAGCATCTCTCCATAACCAATCGTTCCAAAAAATAGAAAAAGCCCGTCTCAGGTAGGGCTAACCAACAAGAAGCCAACCCGAGACTTTCAAGAGAGCTGTGGTGGACCACAACGTAGGACAAGCAACTTGACGTGGGTAGCTCTCGGATAGCGCGAGGGTCTAGAAAACAAGACCGGCAACTAATTGACGGTGACAGTCCTGATCAAGCGGCGACTAGTATCGGTATAACTGGTGAGGTCAGTTGAATAGTCTCGGTTGAACTGCCGTGACAAGTTTCCGGGATTGTTGGACTGATCTGAGGCCTAGAACATGAGCATGATACGTAGGTTGTAGTGAAGAAGGAAAAAGCTGCCTAAGCGACTCCACTGCTTGTTGTCGCAAACGCGTGTCTTGTTCTAAACCCACGTGGCGGACTCCGCCTTTGCCGACCAGGTTACCCTGTTAAAGTCACACCTCACACCCTCTTTTGCTTTTCTTTGTTTCTGCAATTCGTTCAATACCGCCACTTCGTTACCTCTGTTCCGGTACTGGACTTACACGATGCAGATCGCTGACAAACGTATCAAGACAAGGAATTGCGATCGCAAATGCGTCATGCTTTGCCAGGGGGTAATGATAGCCTTGCTATACCGCTATTCAGGACTCAACAGATACCTATCTGATCAGATCATACAAAATGAAAAACAATAAAGCGGAGTCGGGCCATCGTGTACTCCATTCGTACACAAGGTACAGTACCGTACATACTTGAGAGACATTGTTTTGAAGCGAAGGAGGGGCCAGTGCGTCGTATCTGTATGGCAGTTTTACGTGCAGCGAATTCCTTGCACGGCATGACAAGCTCAGTCATGGAGCCACGTGGGAATGCCGACATGGTTGAAAAGGTGACCAGTCACAGTCACAGTCACACCTTGGCTGCGTCTCCAGTTTATCCGTCGCGCTCACGAATGAGCCATGAATTTGGTGATTGTTGCTCAGGTGACTTGGAGACTGACGAATTGGCCGGTTTTGTCAGCCTTCTTCTTCTCTAGATATGTTGCGGTGTAAGGATTGACAGGTCGTGAGGATTCGTCCTCATTTGACAGGCTAGCTAGTTATCAAACCCGACTATTCCCACTCTGACAGGTGCGTTGGAAATTGTTGCTTATTATCATTATCCGTATCGCCAAGGGTTTCGCAACACTTGTGCCGTTTTGAGTATGATCAGAAATCCCCGAAACATACCTTATCTTGCGTAACGGCCATGGTGCCTGCCTGTCCATAATGACACTGTTATATGTCAGATGGGATAACATGCAGAGGTTGCTTTTTTGATGCCTGGTCTTGGGATACTTTGTACTTTGACCTTGATGTTGCGACTGCGGACTTGATAGATCAATCAAGCTGTGACATCAACATGCAGTTTGCCTCAGCACCAACTGCACATGTTGACGATTCATCCAACACAGAGGCTAGTACATAGATAGATACGGATAGACAGGGTCGGTTAGCGGTTAACGACAACCGTGAAGCTGGCCTGGAGTCTGGACTTGCCTTACTAGCCAGGACAGTCTAACACCCCTGCGCTGGGCTTGAATAAGTGAGAGTCAGCATCAGAACGGTAGATGTACCCGAGTGAAGGAATGTATAAAACGTACTAAGACGGAGATAAAAGACAAATGTAGTTATCTTATCCCCTTGAGAGGTATACAGTAATCGGAAGTTACGGCTATGAGTTGATGCTGTTGTCGCGTTCCTTCTTCCTCTTACTGCACACTTTCACTGCTCTGCTGCTTCCCCGAACCACAAGACCAAGCTGCCACGGTCTTGCCTTTGCCTCCCTTGTCCGATCGTCAATCCCTTGCAAGTTGTAGCCCTCCACTTCTGAAACGTACCTAGGCCTCAATTCCTTCAACTTCTCCATACGTGTGCTCAATATTGCGGATGTCCCATTTTCGACGTTACGTCGCTGTCAAGAGATCAGCTGATCTGACGGCAAGACCACCGAGACGCTTTTCATCGGCCACAGTCATGTGTGATTGCTTGGCTCCTGGACGGAATTTTGCGTCGAGTTGAATTGCTCAGCCAGTCAAGATCTACAGACCCCTGTCCCTGCATTGCCCTGCCCTGCCTTGGAAAGGAGTTTCCAGAAACCTTCTAGAAAAGTGAGCTCGGAACACTGGTGCGAATCCCAATTTCGCTTCGGGAGAGGTAAATGTATTGGCGCTCTTTTAAGCTGGGAAAGTGAGCCGAGCGTGACGTGAGCGCAGAGTCGACATGGAGAATTTAGATACGTACTGACAGGATCTCCAGGTTGTGAGATGCGGCTGGCACATCTGCCCAGCCCGTTGAACCAGCATTAGTGCTTTGGGGTAATCTGGAGCAGCAGTCCACGGCTGAATGCTACGCTACCGACACCGCACACCGTGAGTGATCCTCCTGACAACCTACTTGACACACACCAATAGATGCTTCGAAGCGAACCAACCTTTGGGGAAGTGTGATGGCAGGCTAGTAAACTTCAGCGACACTCTAATAATAATCAATCTCCGACGGCGACACACACACACTGACCTATAGAGGCCAGAACGAGGTCAGAGCGATCTATGGTGTTCGTTAGTCACGATTTACGACGACCACTCTTCTCACTATATCCAAAACCCACCCATTTGCAAGAGTCCAAGTGCTGGACTCATGGGGCGCAAAAACTACAGATCCTGAGAGTCAGGGAAACGGGCTTATACGCATGAGCATGACAGGGCGAGATCACCAATGCCAGAGGAAGCAGTCAAGCAAGCAATCAATTAAGTTATGGTATCAGTCCTGGAACACTGACAAGGCCACATTCATGCGTTAATAAGACAAATTGGCTTTTAATTCATTCAGACATCTTCAGATCGTTTCAAAGTTGTGTTTCAGCGTCACCTGTCTATTCAAAGATGGACAAGCATCAGCATCCCACAACCCACAGACACCCTGTCATTCATCCGGAGATGCCATGGATTGGCTCAAGAAATGCAGCATGCCAACGTATACTGTAGCAGCAGTGAGCCAATGGTTCACAAGCTGCGGTTAGGTTTGGAAAGTTTGCGGCATGTCCACCAAACAAGATGGAATAACTCTGGCACAGATTCGGATGCACGCTCCGATGCAATTTGGAAGCAGCCAGATGTTAAGCGGCCGCGTGGGGCAGAGTAAGGGGCAACTACGCCCAGCCGCGGCATGGTTGCATGCACAGGAACTTGGGCGCTTTGATCGCATGGCAGCAACGTGATGCGGTGGATGGAGGCACTGAGGCTTGAGCATGGCTACAGGGAAGTTTACCGGCCGAAAATAGCTTAGCATGGGAGATGAAATCCCTGGAGCCACGCGCATTCAAGGGGCCGGTTGAGAACTGATTGACTGTGGTTGGTGAGACAGACATGCACACGCCCGCGGCTCAGCAGCCACTCGCTCACTGGTTCACCATGTGAGAGAAGATTATTACCCAACATCCCAAATGGAATGAATACTGAGATGAACAAAGATAGGGATAGCACAACACAGCACAGCACTTCTCCTTTTTACTAATTATTCGCTGACACATTGACTAGGGCTGGTCCCGAAACCACAACTGTCTGCCCTGTGGCTGTTCCGAACTGACGTCCCTGTTCATGCCACCATGTATCAGTCGGACGCTTGGTTTCCATCTCATCAACAGGAACCTGTGTACGGTATTTCTTATGTAGTACAAACCTGCCTCGTCTATGGCACAACGCGGGACTTTCGCCCAAATCTGCCAAGCAAGCATTCCTCTCAGGCGCCTGTTAGAGTGCGTTGCCGCCCACATAACGCTTTTGGGTCGATTAAGCTCTCTGGCGTTGGCGATGCAATGCTTTTACTCGAAGCGATTTGCAACGAGGCGTCGACCCAGCGACACTCGCCTCTTGTGGTTGCACAGGGCAAGCTCGTGGCGGGCAAGCCACCGGCGGAATCCGTACGGATTGCTACAGCGTGGAAAATGTATTCCAGAAGTGGTGATTCGAGCATCGCTTGAAAAAATGGGGATTTGAACCCGGGTTTAGTTGTCATACAACGCCCCAAAGCCGCCGTTTTACTGTCAATCAGTCGTGTCTCGCTCCCGATGCCGTCCGGTCTGTTGTTGTACGCCAACCGATCAGATCAGTCAAGCAATGTACTGTACGGTATCCGTACAAGGCATGGTATCGCAAGGTGCGGAAGGTGCTGCGGTTTGCTTTGCAGACCGCTTGCAGATCAGCAAAGAATGATGCAGGCATTCCGCAAAGCTCAAAGAGTCGAATGGTTTCAGCTTGTGAACCCTCAACAAGTCTGATGCCCTAACGCGTTACGTACAGCGCTCTAGTGCATGTATGTAGCCCCAAATGCGACAATAGCGCATGTGAGCTATGAGGGCCCCAGCGTCAACACCAGACATGCAAGTTGCTGGAAGCGGGTATACTATGTGCTGAGAACCCATCTCTTTGTCTGGTGGGTTTGGCGGTATGAGCCCTACAACTCGCTCACAGCTGCAATGCTCATATAATATTGCAACGGACGTTAATAAAAGTACGAATCAGAGAGAAGCATTCCGGTTGGCAGGAGCCTAGGTCATTGCCATCATGATCATCAATCTTCATTTTGTCTGTCATATGAAGATTGCCATCCTATTGGGTTGGTGCTCTCATTGACTCTAATTAGTGGCAGCGCCCCTGTTCGTTTACAGAACTGCTGTTCACACTCTTCCCCAGCTTGCTGATACTGTACGTTCCATATAGTAATCTGTTGTCTATTTTTCTTTGTTCTCCATGTTTCAGTCGGAGCCGATGGGCAATCTACTGTACCAAAGGCACGGTACTGGGAGCATCGACGGCGCTACTTCAGTTGGAACTACTGTTCGCCGAGATGTTGCTAAAAAGCCCTCTTTTCAACCAGCGCACAAGTTCTGGAGACTAGTTTGTCAATTGCAATAGGGAGCTGCTGCTTTTTTTGGTGCTACAGTACGCAACGGTAGACATGCCGAGGTGAAGATACATATCTACTAAAGTACATACGGATATAGAATGAGAAGACCGGTCAGACTGGCGACATGTCGGCCCAGCGCGAAGATGCGCTGAAGCCCCAGGACAGGACGTGGGGTCTTTTGTTCTTGGTCTTGGTCTTGGTCTTGTACGGATAAAGAGAGAGACAGGTAATTGTCGTATCACTGAATTGAGGTGAAAGACAAGCTCAGCCCCCTGGTCTGAACTCTGAAGCGGGTTGTTGCAGTTGCAGGCAGCATGGAAGAAAGACAAAGACAAGGACAGTCGTTGTTGAGGATGGAGACTGGAGCCCACGTTATCGAACCCACTTCAACAACCCCCTGGCTGATTCTCTTTCTTTTTAGTATTCTTTTTTCGGAGTTTCTTTTCTTTTCTCTTCTCCGCTTGCTCGCTCGCTCGCTCTCTGATGCCTTTTTAGCTGCTGGAGATTTTTCGACCCTTGCCCATTGATAGTCTGCCGACCCTGACCCTGACCTTGACCCTGGCTACCTACCTAATTGCTACAGTACAGCAGTACTTTAGCTTAGCCCTGAAGACCATTTCGCCCGCTATCCTCAGCGCCCACCAGGCCAGAGCAGAGAACGGAGGCCGGGAGACCCACCAAAAAGGGCCATCATAGGCAGCTATTTTCACACCTGTGCATTTTGCTAAAGAGGACCCCTTTTGACACCCCACCCTCCCCCTCAGTTCAGTTCAGTTGAGTTGAGTTCGTTCTCAGTACCAGTACCAGGTGCGGTACCTGTACCTTTTGCAGTACTGTATGCTTCTAATTCTGCTCTTTCTCTGCCAATCCTATCCCTATCCTATCCTATTCTCCTCCTACCTAAGGGCTATCCTTCTGTAG
>JABCJZ010000286.1:0-33001 GCA_013184445.1 Fusarium sp. NRRL 53497 | reverse complement strand
GGAGGTCAAGCCAAAGTTGGTGTACTGGGCAGTGGGAACAAGGTACTGAGCAGGGGTAAGGGTGTAAGTGGTTGACCCAAACTTGATACCAAAGTTGGCAGTGGGCTTTGTGGTAAACACAGCAAGACCAGATGAGCTGTCTGTCTTGCCGCCGGCAGCACTCAAGAACTTGTTGTAGGCAGAAGTAGGGATATAGATGAGTGTAGTACCAGTGTCAACGATACCGCTGCCAGACGAGGCCAGTGTTGTAGAGCCATAGGTGAAGCCAGCAATGGAGATGCCCCAGTACGCAGCAGCAGAACCGCTAGTGAGGGTGGGGAAGTACGTGATGGAACCGGAGTACTTGGAGCTGTCGGTGCCACCAAGAGTCAGTTCTCCATTGGTGTCATTATCGTCGCTACCAGACTCGGGTCGAAAGGAAACGCCGAGAACTTCAGAGGAGATAGACCCTTGGCTGTAGAGGTTATCCAAAAAGGTTGGAACTGTGTTGACGTTGGACACTGTGCCTGCAGTGAGGCCAACGGGACCAACACCGAGGATTCCATCAACACCAGAGAAGCCGGTGGCGCTGCTAGCAGCGCCAATCGACTGCGCTGCGACAGTGAGACCGCCAAAGCTGACCTTGTCCTTGTACTCAGTGCCAGAGAATGAACCAGAGCCGTAAGACACAGAGACAGAGCCACCTGTAGACTTGCCGGTTGATGTTGGCTCGCACGAGGTTTGAGCACCACACCAAGTGTTTGAGGCTATATCAGACTCAGTCAATGACATTTTTCTATCAAAGTTCGAAAAGCAAGTAACTTACACCCAGTGTCGACGATAAGCTCCCAGGTCTTACCTCCGATCACGACAGGAGCCACATAGGAGACATCCTCGTTCGTGACGGCACCCGAGCTGGCATCGAGATGGAAGGTAGAGGTCTTGCCGTTGATCTTATGGATACGTGCTTCGCCTTTCTGGACGATGTTCTTGATCGAACTAACGTGGGCGACGTGCTTCAGTGGCAGCACGGCCTTTTTGGCCCTGACTTCAAGGGGGGATGCTGAGACAGCAGCTGCAGCGGCGAGAGTAAGTGTGACGGCGAACAACATGTTTACACAAAGTATGGTAGTTTGTAGATGATGTTAAAATGTTCAGGATGTCGATTCGATGGTCTGGTGTCTTAATCTAGGTCTGAAAGTTTGTATTTATATTTTGTGTATATCTACAATATGGCTTGATCTATACACACACTCTCGGAATACCGGCATCCTCGAAATCATAGCAATGTCCTAGTTGCATGTCTTTTCGGAAAAACGGCATTGTCGAATTCATAGTTCCATCTCAACTTTACAAGCCAGCTTGTTATTCAAAAGTCTCTAACATGCTCTGGGTGCTAATGTGGGTTACAACCCTGCAGATACCACTGTTTCTTTCGTAGCCGCCTTATCTGCCAGAACCCACTAACGTATCTCGATAACTAGCACCTACCGTATTAGGTAGATCCCGCACGTAGTCCGTTAATGTGATAGGGTGCATAGGGGAGCTGCCGCTTCGGTGAACCACCCAAACTAAACATCCAATGCCGAGTCCTTTATCCAATTAACTTCTTTTGCCAGAGTGTCACATTTGCACCCCAGAGTCACGCCTTTGATCCGAAAGACGCAGACTAGATTACATCCGGATCGCATAGTATAAAGCGATAATCCCACGTTGCCGATATATCCGACAATTTCTTGAATTGGAAGCTGTTTATTACCAGATAGTTAGGTTGCAAAGGTTGGTCGCATACTCTTATTATCAGCCTATACATGACGTGACTTTATCTATTAACTATAACTTTAAGTTTAGGTTTTGAGCCTATTGAGTGCTTACAGGTAGATTGTCTTTCTTGCTCCCTAACTAAACTGGTCTTAATTATATCCTTGGACTAGCCGCAAAGCTAATTGCAGTTCTCAGATTGCATAACTACTCTAGTTATAGTACTTTTGTATTTCCATTTATCCAATACTACTCTATATCGGATAGTTGTGCCGTTGCTTATCACAAACACGATTGGCAAAATCGCTCACCTGTGTTGCGCAAGAACCGTTAACAAAAGTCCCTTTATCTTGACCTAAATGCACAAGTTGATCTGCAGCCTTGCACGTGTTACAGATCTTCACTTAGTCTAGCGCGTTAGCATTGGTTTCCGTCCTTCCCTGTTGGGCTTTATCGGCCGAATCGACGACAGGGGTCTGGCTTTCTTCGAAAGCACTTTTGAAAATGCTAATGCAATCACTCAATTTGTTGTATGAAGTCATCTTAATTCCTAGGCATTATGTTTATATTGGCGTGAGCCACCGCTCATACTAGGGACGCCTTCTAGTCATCATGCAGATTAGACAGATAGATGTCGGGATCCTGCTAGTTATAATCTTGGTTGATAACCATCAACCATCAGCACACGATCGACATTATCCTTCTCAATTACTGAAGGTCGAGGATCTTAATTATTTCTTTTTAGTTATATCATAGTAATTGCGCTTTGCCTTGAGCTTCTCTCTATCACTTTCGTTTCCTCTTACTTATACTTCTCGGAATCCTGCCTATTAAACTACCAGTTTGTTCCACTATCGAAACCTAACTATTGAGGTATAATTAGTGATTTGCGGGAGTGATTCCTGTGCACGCATAGCATCGCTATCTATGCACATCAGGCACCGTGTAGGGTAAGATCAAGTGAGCTATGATGCTGTAATATCTGACCAATAGGATGGCAAGACTAAATCTACATCCATTCTAGGGTAATTTAATACTGGTTGTAGTCGACGTCTATGTAAAACCGGACGAGATTAGGAAGCCGTAGTATGTCATTCTCTGCAATATGAGCCGAACTCTCTTCAAGCAAATGCGACCCCGAAATTTGGTTCAGATAGATATAGTTACTTAGCAATCGATTCATGCTATTTTGAATCTGCTACTACAAGTTTTACGAAAGAACAAAAAACAAAGATCTTAGTTTAGACTTCAACCACATACTATCAGTTATCCACAAGGTCTAAGTACCCCTATGTTGACTACTGCATGTCCGCAATTATTGTGATTTCCATCATTCCGTCTATGTGAAATAGCTACAGAGATATATTTGATCAAAATTCTGTTGTATGAGTTGCCATAACTGCAGTTTGACTTTTTAATATTAACAGGTTGTTGTCTTCATACTTTCTAGACATCTCGAACGCTACACCTAAGTTGAACCCTGCTCTCTTTCTGCCGGCCTGAGTGGCGCGAATACATGGACGCGAAGTTGTCTCAGTGGATGAGTATTCGGTACCGAACCAGGGCGAGCACTGGGTTAAGATGGTTCAGACTCTAAGTCAGAAATGGTTTCCGAATCTGGTAGTCTGGTTAATTTTCCCAGAGGTGTTCTCGGATCTTGGTTTACAGTTTGTGATTCTTGTGACTTGGAGATCCGGTCAGACCTGCGTCGAGGTGCTCGGGCCTTTGAGGGTTTTAGTTGCTCGACGTCGCTTGCTATAGATTTAAAAATGACTGCCTTGGGCAAATTTTAATTTGTCGGAGTATTTTTCGGGCAGGTTTCGGAAGACGACTTTCTCCAACCCTGAAAATCTCATTAGTCCCGATTGTGCATCATAGATTTTAAAAAGTATATCTTATAAATCCTACCTAGACCGTTAACTACGAAGAGAGTAGAGACGCCGATATCGGCCAGATAGTGTAACTCCTGCTCGGCATTAGTAGTAAGTTGAAAAAGTAACTAATGAAGACTGCATTTAAGCTTAAATTCGCTCCAATTTCTAATACTTTTAAAAGGCAGAAGCCCACGAGGCATTTGTCATATTTCCATATAGTCTTGAATTTATTATTCTCTTTACTATTATCTTAGTCTAACTTTATTATTTAAGAGCCGCCGAAGCCTTCTCATATTGGAGCGCAGGATTTCCATAATAAGACGCAAGCCAATTCGCATCTAGACATAGTATAAACTAAATTTATATAATTTAGAAGACTCGGTGCCTTCGCATTACCGTCATGATCAGTTGAAAGCCACGTAAATAAGGCTTCCTAGCTATGGCTGAGCTTAAATGACTAGGTTTCATTTCATGCAATATGGCCAATCGGCCAATTTAACCCAAACAACATCGCCGCACAGAATCCGCTTCGATGAAAAACAATGTGGCGCTTTCCGGTAGTACTGGAATAGACTTGATTGGCCTCAGATTGAAGAAATGGAAGCCTTGCGCACTGACCTTGATGCTGTGGGAGTAGATAACTGTGCGCCCAACGAAACAAAAGTTCCTCCAACTCGTGACGCAATGTGCGTACCAAAGTCTTGAAATTATTACTAGGTTGAAGGTAGTTTTTGCAGCTTGCAAAAAGGGGCTTCCGATTGGCTAGCAAAGGTTAATTTGTTGGTTGGTTGGCGGTTTGTGAGGGTCTTTCGGCAACATTATCCGTGGTAAGACCAACACCTAAGACGTCCGCGATAACACCTTCTCTACTCTGGTTCTCGGATACTAGAACGTATGATTTGACGGCAAACTCGGCGATATTGCAGGTTAGGACCTCAGCACGGTGATATACTTTCCTATTACCGGACCAATCTCAGGAAAGATAGACATGTCTAGGGTTTGTTTTTTATCATGTGTTTTACAGTTGACATTGGCTGGAAAGCCGAGGCTAATTGCACGACTTCCCCCATAAGTTGAGTTAAAATAGAAACTATAAGAGTTGCTGATTAGACGCTTCGAAGTGCAAGACAATAATTTCATAATCTTCACAGCCCTTACCCAGAACTAACTTGAAACCTCAAACCTCATGTTACCTTTGTCTGTAGTTTTGAATATTGCTATCTTCATTATTGGAGCAATGGCGCTCGCTCCTAGAGATGCAATTCACTTTAATGATCTTGAGCGCTACGACGAATATTCGAAATCAGTTGCTGGCAATCAGATTGTCAATTTTTACCGGGAGAATCAAGTCATTAAAGTCGATTTCCACGAGTACCCATCTAATGCGATCGTCCGATCGGCGGAGTTCAGACCAAGCCCAAAGGCCGATGCATTCTTCGAACAGGAAGCTGAAATGGCAAAGGAGTTTCTCGCACAGCACGATTCTTCTGGGGACAGCTCGCTGGAACCCAGGGAGGCCTGCCAAGGGGGGCACCTCCTTTAAACATGGATGCACGCTCGCGCTGTTATCAGTTCTGTGGATATGTTAGCCACTGTGCAAATCGAGCCTGTCCGAGTTGTTACTATGTTGGGGGCGGTTGTCAGTAGCAAAAATGGTGTCGCTCCCGCTGATCTGTAAACCTGGGTATTTAATGGTTCGTGGGCTCACTTGTTTACTATGTTTGGAATATCAGATTGGAGTTTATTTTCCCCGCGTACTTCGGTATTTTCCCCGGTTTCTTAATTTATTGTAACTTGTCATTGTCTCTTACCAGTTGAGTTTACGTTACTGGTTATAATACTCTCCGATATGGTATTTCTTGCTATTAAGTGCCTTATCTATCTGTTAATAACTAAATCCTAATAAACTTGTAAGCCAATTAAATAAGCCAGCAGTTGGCATTATGCTGTTTGGCCTTGTAAAGGAGCCTAATCCTTGTCCCTAGCCGATAGTCTTTCCCGTGTTGAGGTTCAGTGCGAAGTCTAGCTTTCGTAACATAACTCAATAGCAAATAACCCTTCTGAGTCACAATGCAGATATCATAGAATATCTCAACAGTTACTGAGGCAAATAACGCTTATTTTGACTTTTCCCCATATATGCGCTTTTTCGGGATTGGGAGATATAGATATTATCGAAAGCCTATGTCCGATTTGAGATTGAATATGATGGCCAAGATGCGTCATACTGAAATTGTCTTGTTGCATCAGGTGGATCCTCAGAGTTCTCGCGTCGAAAGGGAGAGCGTGCGAAGAAATCTACCTAAGCGAACACCGTTTTCGATTCCAGCCAAGTTTAGGCTTGAAACAGATGAGCTTTATTATTCTTGTCATTTTTGTCTCCTTAGGTTCAATTACATTCCATGTCTCCGTCAGGAGCTCTCGTCCATTCCTCTATTCCGTTGCCACCGGTCGAACAAAGCAAGTGAAACGAGTCATCAGCCAGGCTAACCAAATCGAAACGTCACATGATGAGCTGCATAAATGTATTATTTTTGGAATACAGCATACGTTTGGCATATCAAAAACACAAAAACCTATTATTTGTCTTTGCCCTCAAGTTCAGACATGTCGGGGCCAACCCCATTATGCCATTACTGCGCCCAGATACCTCTACGGCAGATAGCTCTCAACCCAGATAACTGGAGAGGCTCCGCCTATCCCCTCGGTTCTGGCACCCGAATAAAAAACAGCTCATGTCCATTCTGTCGCCTTGTTATTGATCACTTCCACCAGGACGCTAGAGCTGTGCTATCCTCCGATGAGGTTGAGCTAGAGTGGGCACTGGGACCAGGTAACTGCTGGGCTTTGAAAGCTCAGACTTGTTATTTTGATACCTGGATTGGCTTCAGTTCCCGGATAGCGTCTCGTGATGGCCCGCATAGGCAGTTCTACATTGAGCCGTGGATAGCTCCAATAGTAGATCACGCTAGGATCTTGCAATGGATTTCTTCTTGCGAGCGGCTGCATACGTCGGAATGCGGTGTGTCGACGGATCTGGCCTCCGGTGCCGCGTTTCGCGACCTACGTGTTCTCCGTTTGCTCGATGTTGAAGCCAACTGCCTTGTTGAGACGACGAGTCTTGAAAAATACGTGGCCCTCAGCTATGTATGGGGCGCCGTCTCAAATTTCCGACTTACCAAGGCAAATCGAACAGCACTTATCATTCCGGGCTGTCTCGACCAGGTTTTTGACATGCTTCCAAACACGATAAAAGACGCTATCGTCTTTGTCAGGCGTCTGGGCTGTCGATATCTATGGGTTGACGCCCTTTGCCTGCTCCAGAATGACACCGAAGACCTAGAGCTTGGAGTGAGAGTAATGGATCTCATATACGAAGGAGCTTGGTTGACGATTGTTGCTGGCTGTGGACATGATGCGAATGCGCGTCTGCCTGGCGTTCAAGAAGGGACAAGGAAAGCTTATCATAATACATCCCAGATTATCCCCGGCTTGTGGATGGGGGTTGTGAGGGGGCGTGAAGGCTTGCTAAAGCAGTCAGTTTGGAACACGAGGGCATGGACGTACGTATGGCTCATGATATATCATGGCGGAGACCTACAACTGACAAAATATAGCTTTCAAGAGCAAGTGCTATCACGACGGGTTCTCTACTTCGTCGACGACAAAGTCTTCTACCGATGCCGCGCAGCAGAGCATGCCGAGCACTTCGCAGATAATCTCTCGCAAACCAATAATGTTCACTCATCATCAGGATCTATGCTTCCACAAGCCATGCTTATGGCCTCTCCAGTATTGGATTTTAGTACGATGCTCTTGTATTATACGAGAAGAGCGCTGACAAACCAGAATGATGTATCACGGGCCATGGCAGGTATTACTAGGCGGTTCGCCGAGGTGATGAAATGTAACTTCTTCCAGGATCTTCCAACAGGCATGTTTGACCGGTTCCTGATATTTTACGCGTTCACCGCCACTCTGCACCGTCGCTCTTCCTTCCCAAGTTACTCATGGACCGGCTGGCGAGGATCTATTAATATGAACTTATATACCGATAGTCTGGACAATATTACTAACGACTGGCTTGAGAACAGGACATGGATCATCTGGTATAAGCGGAGTCCCTCAGACATTATCAGTCCTGTATGGGATCCAGATGCAAACCCATCATTCCCTATAACAGATAGGAAGTGTGTGGGATATCGCAGAAGGGGCGGGTTTTCTGATGGTCGGCCTGTTCCTGGGCGAGTAGATACAAGACGAACGACACCTACTGAAGGAATAACCTTCTCTCGGACATTGCCAGCTTATCCCCTCTTACAGTTCTGGACCCTTTCGTTGTTCTACAGGATCTGTGACATCGATATTTTCAGGGGCACCGGTTACCTGGAAGATTCAAATTACAAGAAATGTGGTTACATATGGCTGGACAGCTTTGAAGAATCGACCCTTTTTGAGTCGCATGGCCCCTTTGAGATAGTTCTCTTATCCGAGGCATACTCACACGCAAAATTAAGAAAAACACATCCAAAGTGGCGGGACAGCTATCCTCTAGCATCAGGCCAATGGACATATTACAATATCCTGCTTCTGGAATGGCAGGGCGGTATTGCAGAACGAAGAGGGTTTGGTTTGCTTCACCAAGGTGCCGTTGAGTATAGTTTAGCTCCTGGTCCGGAGTGGAAAGAAATCTTCCTAGCATAGAGACTTCAAAAACATACCCAATCTTCACGATCCATATAAGCCGTTCATCAGAGCTTGGAAGATGCTCATTCGTTTCCAGTTTACTGAGACAACTCGCAGTTTTGGAAGTAATGATCAATCAATATTCAACTAATGCGAAAATCTTTATGCATTTCCTTTACTCCAAGGTTGTCATTTCTCTCCCCCGAAGTAAACGAGAGACATCGTAAGTAAAGCAACTAATAGCTATTATAATACTACCACGATCTAGATTGAGCTTGAGACAAAGAAAATAAATGAGCGACAAGTATCAGGTATCGACAATGTCAAAAAGCCAGAGAAAATGCCATCGTCCAAGATCAAAATACAAACACCTCCTTCCTCATGATTCGTGAGGCGTCAAGATTCCTACTCAGCAACTCCCTTATCTGCATTTTCTCCATTCTCCTCTGCCTCTGCCTCCTCCTTCTCCAGCTTCTCCTTAAGCTTTTTCCTTTGCTCGAGGCTCTTCTCTCGTTTCTTATTCTCGGCAACTTGTCTCTTGAGCTCGCGCTTCTCGCCGATCAGGTAGTTCACACTCGTAAGCACCGAAAATAGTCCCTTGAATGCCAGCTTCAAGTGTAAGAAAGCCTCGCTGAAGTGCGTCTTCGTTTCATTGTAGTTGGCTCGGGCTAAAGCCGCCTTCTTCTTGGTGCGATAGGCCTTTTCGGCTCTTGTAGCCTTGGCGAATTGCTCTGAGGCTTGTCGACGATTGGTCATCAAAAGATCACCTGTAGTGGAAAGTGGGCGAGCGGCGGGATCTGTGCCATCCGAGCTTGCACCATCAATCTCGGGTGAGGCTTCAACCTTCTTGGACTTAGGCTTGCCCATATTGAAAAGACTTGACATAAGATGGATTAAATATTTTATGGATTGCGGTATTAATCAATGGTGATGGGCTGTTATGTTGGGTACTGAACAAATGACTGATGGGCAAGGCAAAACCGCATGAGGAGAAGAACAAAGAAGGCGAACTGCTGGGATCCCGGTGCTTTAAGAATTGTGACAGATGCTCAACGGGGTCCATCTCTATTCTATTCACTGATCGAAGTCTTGGTCTATGTAATTCTAATCTTCATGCAAGTGGTGAAGGACGAAACAAAAGTGAGATCCTGGCAATTCAATGCGCAAGTTACCAATGCATAAGGATGTAACTAAACTTGTCGCGGTGCATAAAATTGACGCGCACGGATGCAAATGCCATAGCCTTAGGAGTAATTACAGTCAATGCCGACGACAGGAACAATGAAACACGACTTAGCGCAATAACTGAGCGGCAAGGTAATGGAAAAAAAGAAAAGAAAATAAGAAGAAGATGGGCGAAAGCCTGCGGTATGAGAGAAAGTGTTCAGGAAAAGTTTCTAGAAGCCATTTCACTTTTATATATGGATTTATTACCCACTTCTCATTTTGCAAAATAGTCAACCCCGTTTAATGGAGTCAGGTGCCTATTCGCTAGCAGTAGTATCAACAGGCATGGGTTGGTTAGCAGCAATCAGAGGCTTGGGTGGCCACTCTTCTTCGTCAAAAATGCATTGCAAAGAATATTGACCAGGGTTAAGAACTTGTAAAAGGTCGAGATAGGCATAACCAGGAGAAAGGTTCGACGATTTGAAGGTCAAGGGCAGGATTCAATTCGCCACCTTCTCGCCTCCAAACTGAGGGCGATAATTCTAGTCCTATGGCTTTTGCCGTCTACTCTTGAATACAAACCTCTGGAGCCGGCGGACATAGATATCACTGCCAAAGATTAAGCAACAATGGACATGCGGGCAGCAGAGGAATTCAGCACATAAAATACCATATAATCGAATTGTATTAAAGACTTAATATAAAACCGTTTCCGTTCTAAGATAAGAGATAGCTAGCTAAACCCCAGACGAAGTAAGTTTAATTCTTATTGTAAAGAGCAATAAGCCCCGACTAGTGAATTTAAATAAGTAGCTTTTGCCGTCTCATTGCTCCCGGCAGGCTGGCTCACTACTTGAAATGATAACTTCTTTAATACTAGCCAGTCATAGAGTCGAGCTGGTCAGTTAACTTTAAACAAGGTACTGACTTATTATTAGATATATATATAACTACAATAGGATAAATATATTAATTATAGATTTTGATATTATAATATTTTTAATTATTAACTTAATTCTTATTTAATTTACCAGAGAGGGATTTTACCCCTCTTTGGATATAAGAATAATATCGCAATAAAGGAAATACAGCCTATTCCTAGCCTCCAATCTAACACTCATAGTCCCCTTCATATTACACAGGTCCTACTTCTAAGTTTAAATTTCAATAAAACTTTTCGATAAGAAAGTAATAGACCTATATCGACCAGCAACCAGCCACAAGCTCTACTACTTCTTATTGTAGTGTATCCCGTTAGACTGCAAGGCCTCGTATAAAGGCCATGGAGGAATATAATAATCATTCTCCAAGCGACGTACAGTCACTCAGTATCCAGTCACGTCAGACCGTCTCCGCATTCAGTACCCACACAACACCTCAGGTAGGCTCACCGTGATCACACCGCCGCTTCTGGACGCTGACAGCCCTAGATACAAATACGCGACGACACCGCCGCAACACTTGCCAAGAGGCCTAAGACAAGGACACTAAAGACTCGTACTGGCTGTAAACAATGCAAGTTCGTCTCACGACCCCAGTCCTTCCGCGGCTGTAAGACACATGAGCTAACACACGGTGATAGACGACGCAAAGTGAAATGTGACGAAGGAAAACCCATCTGTGAAAAGTGCAGGCCACTAGGCCTACCATGTTATTTCCCTCTCAGTCAATCCGCTACATTTAATACAAGCACGCAAACAAATGCCACTACTACAACGGACCTCCGCATTCTGACCAAGCCAAATATTATCACCTCTCTCTTCAGAGACCAGACACAATGGAACATGTTCTTTACTTTCGTCACCACCGGCGAGCAGCACGGCACTCTTCCCATTAACACTTTGGCTGCGCTCACGCCGCAAGTCGCACATCACGATCCTGCCGTCCGTGAGATCTGCTGTGCTCTCGGTGCCGCTACTATTGCCTTTCTACGGCTGAATACGGACAAAAGGACAGACGATCAGGCGTATGAGCTCTCACTCGCGTACTACAATCGAGCGTTGCGCGTCGTGCAAACAGCCGCCTCAACGCCACGCGCCATGCAGAGCGTATCTTTGGTGGCCATGTTGTTCGTCACGTATGATGTACTACGAGGTGATATGGAGGCTGCCTATGTACATTTTGAGCATGGTCGTCGGATTATGGAGAGCTACTTCGCCGGACGATGTAAGGAGCAGGATGCATCGTTGGCCGACGTAACGCTGGACTCTTACGAGACAGCTATGCTCGAGATGCTTCAACGACTTACCACCTATCCATGGACTCTGGAGCTAGGTATTACTGGGGCAAGAATTGAGCACAAGGTGGAAAAGCGATGCCTGGGGCGGCACAGGCATTCGATAGAAGACATGCCATTGTCGTTTCTTGATTTGGCTCAAGCGTCAAAATGGTGGGACATCATACAGCACCATCTTTCACATCACCTACTAAATGATGACGAGGTTTCTGAGGCGAATTGGGAACAGGCCATTTCTTTTCTTCATCGTTGGCACAACAATTTTGCTCCGCTATATTGGTATGCGCAGCCACATCGGGAGAGGAATCCTAATCATTTCATCTCGGCTAGCATCCTTGAAGCACGCTACCTGGAAAGCCTCTCCAGTCTATATCGGCAACAGGGCACCGGTTTCAATTTCCTACCAGACGCAAGACCCATTTACTGCAATATCGTCCAGACTGTTCGTGTCATGCGAGATCAAGCGAAAGTGACCTCAGGCGACGCTTTTGTAATGGACACTCTGGTTATGCCCCCACTAGCTGTGGTCTTATTCAAGTGTCGTGATGCGAATGTGCGGCAGATGGTCAGAGAAATCTTGGAAGAGACTGCCGAGATTTCAGAGTTGGCTGTGGCATTACTGGCTATGATGGATGCTAAGGAGGGCAGTCAAGCTAGGGGGAAAGTGAAGAACTTGGAAAGGGCATCAGGGTGGTATCTTATGTCTTGCGGGTGCGGTCCCGGAGTAATTTAGAGCGTGAGTAAATATTATATGTAGTTACACGAAAGAGTAAATTTGTTCGTCTGAATTGTGAGATCGAGATCAACTGCCAACAATGAGTATAAATCGACCACCTATCGATAGCTGGAAGAGAAAAGTCTCGCCTGGCGCTTCGGCATTGAGTCAATTGTATCCGCCACGAATGTGTTCATCAACGCGTTTCAACACATGGAATGGATGGACGGTAAATACCAATTATAAAATCCTTGGTCTTTTTTTCTTTCTTCTTTTTCTGTTGCGGTTGCTGAAGAACGATGACAGAATGGGAAAAATGTCAATTAAACCTTTGTTGGAATTTATTTTCTTTCTGTGTAATAGTCTGCTGTCTCCATCTTACCGTACAACTATTATTGCTTATCCATAACTTCGGGGCTGTCCGGTCGGTCATCTCAGGGCTGTGGCTGAATTCTTAGCAGCGGCCAGCCTAGATTGTGTAAAGTAGCGGTAGTGGCTAAGCCGGAAGCAGCAGCAACGGATTCGCGATGAAATTTCCACATATCCTAGTGAGCAATCATCCGATCACGGCTAGCCACAGATTACGCTTCGATGGTCTGTCTGACATGCAGCCTTTTCTTGTCACAATGCTATAAATTACATACGACCTCCCCCAGGATCCCAACACAAAACTACTTGTCGTCTCTTAACCTAGACTGCCCTAGACAACCCACGAATTCGGTATGAGTGGCTCACTGCCAATGAGCGATGGCCTCTATAACCCTTATTTTCTTCTCTTTGTCAGTTTTTAGCTATCTGACCTTATATTCACATGCATTTCTAATATCTTATAGCAAGGCTTAGCTACCCTCATTTATTCATTTCTCTGCTCTGCTTCATCACCTCAAATTACCCTCGTTCGTTTTCGACGCGAACTGGCATTAGCACCACACGGTCCTGCAGCTCGCCTTCATGCAATACAGAGCATTTACGCGGTTGCCGTTCGGCTTTATGCAGTACATCACATCAAGGAAACGATGGCCTACGACCCTCGACTCTTGACGGTCGTAGGGGCACATCTATTCCATTTTGACGAGGCAGTTATGTTCAATACAGCAGGATTTCGGGAGGCTACTGCACCTTTTGCACTAATTGGTTTGGTTGCTATGTGGATGATTCAAACCTTTCAGATATCAGCTGCGGGATAGAATATTTATCTACCCATAAGCTCATGTGGGGTGGAGGCCCCAGGCGAGCGTAACGATATATTTGAATTTTTGCAGTGGGATGGCGAAAATGCTTGCAACAGATATGAGTATAAGTTTGACAAGGTTTCAGTTTGGATGATCAGGTCTTCATGTAGTGAGCGCAAATCAGATCGAGGAGGAAATGTGCGACGTCCACTAAGTCTCCATGAGGGCTCGTTCCTAGTTGCTCAAGTTTTCTATGAGCTCAGCTGGGACCGCACTTCAGTAGCGGCGAGCTGAGTCGGGGTTATACCTAGACGACAATATGAGATGGGTAAACGGTAAGTGCTACTTCACTAACACGACCCCATGATCTAGGCAGGTTGGCGTAATCTTGTCATCTTCGGACAGTCGTATCGGGGCGAAGGCGACCTTTCTTGGTATGAACAAAGTCTCGCCAAAGCGTTGATCCTGCCTTAGGGCTTAGTAAGATGGTGATGGTGGAACATGGATAACAGAGAATTTGTTGAGTAGTGCAACCAAGCTTCTGCTTGTTGGAAGCATTAGTGGTGTGGCATCGAATTTCTGAGATACGGCGAGCTATGCTAAGTATAGTTAGTTATATTAATCCAGCCCTGTTTTCTATTAGGAGGGGCATGTCGGGATGGAACGTTTGTGATTGGTCAGAGTCCGTGCTTGACTTCGGCTTTGAGACTTCTTGATTAATGATCAACCTCGGCCGGGCCTTTTCCCACTTCCCATTTAACTTACTTCATGGCTATCTTCCTCCCCACTTCTGCTTACACCTTGAGCACAAAACGCAAGCTGGTAGTGATCTGCACACTAGCTCCTTTACGACCAGTGGGCACCTGGCATCGTAACGAACTTCACAACCTCGAAGGACGCAACGACGACAATCTCAAGCCATTTCTAGTGGGGAAGCCGGATACCTTGGGTTGACGCGGGGGGAATAACAATGTGGCTATTAACATTCATCTGCGGCTCGAGCTCATCTGGCACAGGCTGTCGAACATACACTCCTTCGAAATTAACTGGTTTCAAGTGATCTGAATTATGCGTCATTAATATTAATGAGGTCAGTGGCATATCTGTTTGTAGAATTATGCTGCAAACTTATACATTCAGAATCATTCACCCTGGCGCTAGGGTAACTAGTATTACGATAATTAGCACTACAGTAATTACTGAGTTGTGGGGCAGTGTTGCATGGTAGCATTGGACATCTCTTTCTCGTGTCCACTACTCCAAAGACGTTCGGCCAGATGAGCCGATGACGAAAAGGAAATATTGTAACATACTCTCCCCGCGCTGCCGTAACTCTCCGGTCCTATCCTTGCACCGCGGACAGCCGTGTTAGTCGCGCTGACGGTGGTTTATTAGTCTAGGAACTAAAAATTGCAACATTAAGGCCTAGCCTAGAACTGTAAGAACTAAGACAGAGGGACTCGGCACTATTACAATTTCATTTGCTTGAAATTTGATTGTCTAGCTAAGCCTTTTTCCCGTCGTTTTTGAGGTTAATATATAAGTTAATACACTCAATGCCGCCTACTATCCTATGAAGCCAGTTAACTCTAGTTAGCAGGATGTTAATTATCTCTACAGAGTATCGGCCAGTAGACTTTTCCCAGATAATCACTTGGCCGGCAACCCAGGTAGTTAGTTAAAAGCTAGGAGTGCTACATTAGTAAGAGCTAATACCAAACAGGATTGCTCAAGAAGGTTCTCATCAGACATAAGTACAGACAGAGATATAAAAATGCCACTCGCGGAATGCACGCTTCAGCATCTGCTTACCAACTCTCTTACTCTTCCTCATCCCATTATGTTGCATGCAGGCCTGAGCAAGCTTCTGGTCTTATTCACTTAGCCACCAGACACGAGAGCTAGTAGGTACACCCGGATAGAGAATAAAGCCGGCGATGACAATAGGCAAGGAAATAATACCATCGATAATAAAGACCCAACGCCTGGAAACACAGATGTCAGCGAGCTACGATAAGCAGACAGAGATCTCTTTGTCAACTTACCATCCAGCCATACCCCCCTTTTCATCGAGACCAGCATGAGCGGCAGCTTGCATGTAACCACCAAACATAGCACCAACCTTACTCGAAATGTACCATATACCAGCACGCTTGAACACTCCATCAGACCGGTACCAAGAGGAAAGAACGTACAAAGATCCGGTAGCAGCTGGGGTCTCGAAAAGTCCCATAAGGAATCGCATACCGTAAACCATGGGGGCGCTATTATTGCGGTACTGGACGAAAGTGATGATGGACCACAAAGTTTCGCAAATAGGTAGGACCCAACGAGCATATTTAGGTCGAGAAATGAGAAGCATGCAGGGGATTTCCATGACGAGATAGCCGATGTTGTAGAAGGTAGAGAACAAGTTGTATCTGCACAAAGTTAGACGCGCAAACTTGAAAGATACGGCCAACTTAATTACTCGATTCCTTTGAGATTGAGCTCTTTTTTCATACCCGAGTTGTAGGCATTGTTAATATTGGACTGGTCAAGCCACTTGATGAGGTCTATAAACTGTTGAGAAGTCTTGTGTGGAACGTCCAGTCCAGAGGAGGAAAGGCGATAAGCTGATGTAGCAGTATCATGGATACATTGTGTGTGACATGGGCTAGCGTGAGATTTGGATCCATCCTCGAGGTCTGTTGAGGAATGTTGCCTTAGCGGTGATACATCCTATTCAAGCTACAAGATTGTTTGCGATAAGTAGTTCAAGCTGAGAGGATACTTAAGCCTGTATGGCCTCACTTTGTTTAGTCTCTACCTATCTTGTATTTGCACCGATGTCCTGCCTTGACCTATGATTTGAAGTCTTCTATATCTTGGTATACAAAATCAAATATTCTTTGATTAGAATATTTTAAAGCACCAAAGCACTTGCGGTCTCTAACCCAAACACAACAACATTACATCCTGCCATAACGCTAGCCGGGATAAGCCTCGTTGATGGCTCAGGATCGAACATAGCAACACAATACGACACTCGCCCAACATACTGCACCATACTAGAAGTCTCCCCAATAATGGCCGCCGACCGTTCCTTGCTAACAGGCTTCTTTGAGAGTTCATAGAAATGGTGACAAGAACAGAAAAGCGCCGGGAACACCAAGACCGTGTTGAATATAGCTCCAGCCTTTCTGTTGTCATCTACCTTCATGAAAGAGAGTTTTCCACCTGCAAGATACTTCTGACCAGGACCAGAGAAGATTATCTTTGACACGACAGTAGTGACAGTAGTGATCCTGCGAAGGGTAGATACGGCTTTATTCTCAATGGGCATCTTAGCAACGAGGAAATCTGCGCCACCTGCTGCAAGAGCACCGATCACACCCATAATGGCTGATGGCAAGCCAAAAACATTGGTAGGACTGACATCCATGGCTTCAGCAAAGAACAGGAAGTTTCCTGTAAAAGCAACGAAACCTGCCAGTGCATGGCCTGCAGAGTAGATGAGCTGGCCCACATCATGCGATATACGCAAATGAGAAGTTGCCTTGCGCTTCTCATCAGATGACGAAAATGAGATTGGCTGCTTCAAGACGGCGGAGAATGAAGCCCAATCTTGGGCAGCGATCAAAGCACGAGTTGAAGCGCTGTCTGGGAATGGAGCTTGGCCCTGGGCGATCTTGAAAACGATTGTAATTCCCGCTGCACCGATCCAAGTGAACAGATCAAGGAAAGAGATATCGGGAATCCCAATAGCATTGAGAATGTCGGATATAATGGGAATGTGAATGGTAGTGTCCAGGACTTGGACAACAGTCCCAGCGAGTCTATATAAGACATCCAACATAGCATCGACGACAACCTGGGTTGTCCCCAGGACAGATTCGACGAGGATTCCAACAAGGCGCTTGAGGATATTGGCCAGAGGAAGCTTCAAGAAATCTTGAGCAAGGTCCTTGAGCTGTTGATAAGTTTGCATAAAAACCATACCTTGTGACTCCATGGCTGTCATCATATCTTCAACCAAGCTTTGTATCAAGCTTGCTTCAGGCATCCCCTTTTGAACCGTGATTTTGTCGGCTTGATTCCTGAAATGGCTTGCCATTATTTGAGAACCAAATGTTTGGTTCTTGGTAGGATTGGCTGTATTTCCTGAGGGTGGCTTCGAAGCTGAATCGCCCAGTGCTGACCAGTCCTTGATACCAAACCATTCAGCCACTGCTTGTTGCGCACCCTCTATACACTCGTCGAATGCATCTTTGGCCGTTTCAATGCCAGATACCATGTCGAAGAGATAATACTTGACCAAGTTATGCGTGACCTGTTTCGTACGGCGGATGTCGTCCCATTCGAACAAGAACTCAACGTATCGAATAACCCTTTCGGCTCCAGTCTTGATCTTGTTGAAGACCCATTCGACAGCACCAACAACAGCATCTACTGTATCAAGAACAGCACGATAAATATCCTTGCCGATTTGGACGATGAACTCCCAGAAGCCTGTGGCAGCGTTCTTGATGACGCTGAGGACCTTTTCAACTCCTGTTTTTAGCCAGTTGAACAAGTCACCCGCTGCTATGGCGATACAATCACCAAGCCCAAATTCTGTGCTGCCCTGTGAGATCACCATGTTTGAAGTGACTGGAGCAACCATGCGGAGTGATGATTGATGAGCCACAGCCTGGTGTTCGTTGTAGGCATCAGCTAACAGCTTGATACTGTCTGCAGTCGCTTTGGGATCCGAGTCAGATAATGAAGATGAAACCAAAGAATCAGTCTTGGAATCTCCTATGACACCACCGGCAACAGTATTGGTGCGAATCTGAGCACTCTTCAGAGTGTTCTTGTTGGAGAGTTTGGCCAGCTTGTCAAATGACCTGGCCATGGGGTTGATAGTGTGCTCAGCATATCCTAGCCTTGCATTGATGGTAGTTCCAACAATGCTGTCAGTTGCCTGAATCACAATGACTTGCCCAGATTGGTTGACGGGGACAGTCACCGGAATAGTTGAAAGGATATAGTAAAGACCGTCGATGTAAACAGGGTTATGAGCCTTTGTTTTAAGAACAATCTCAGCTCCTGTCAACGAGAGACCGTCATGATCTCTGACATTGATTGTAGTAGTGTACGAGTTGAACGATATAGGCCTGCTCTGAGGGCTCGTTTCGAGCATAATGGGTTGAGCATACCAAAGCTTGGATTCTGTATTAGTCGCTTGGGTAAGCCTCTGGATATTGCTCACTCCCGCTGCAAAGACGGTGTTCCCACCGTCTTTGAGGTTGATGAACGAGGTGATACGCTCGATGCCGCGGAGTACAGGAACAGGAGCACTCCAGGACATTGGGTTTGCAAGGTTGTTAATATGACACGATGTGTAGTAGACGACATTGCTGGCATTCTTGCCAAAGATAGTGGTGATGTCGTTGTGTATAAGTGCAATCAGGGTGTCGGTACCAGCGAACACAGGGTTGGTCAGCAACGCTGTTCCCACGGTATTGTCGTCCTGCTGCTGATCAGGATTCCATCGGTACAGCGTAGAATGGCCGATAGCGTAAAGATCAGTGGTGCCATACCACGACGAATTTTTGTCATCATGGCGGGCTGAGGCTATTGCTGTTGCCAATGTCTTGTTGGGGAGAGGTAGACGAGTTGGCATGGGTGCAGCACTGCCTGAAAGGTTGAAAAGCGGCACGTAAGAGAGTTGAGCGACGCCTTTAACGGCACCAGCTGTATAAATGCCGTCTACAAAGGCACCTGAGACACGACCTAGACAGCTCTGGTAGGTGCCCTCCTCAACTTCAAAGGGGAGTGTACGTGGAGTCCAGTGAACTCCCGAGGAAGAAAAAGGGTCGACAACGTATCGAGATGTAGCCTTGAGTTCGGAATTAGGATCTCGCAGGATATCGACCATGATGTACTACTGTTGCTGATCTGTCTCAGAAATGTAGATGTTGGTAATTTGAATTGAACTCTGTGGATTCTCCGCGTCGTAAGGAAGAGACCGCCAGTAGGGTTTGGAGATCCAGTCAGAAGTAGAAGAAGGCGAATTGCGAAGTGAAAGTAATAAAGTATCCGAGCCATTTGAACGGACTAACATAGCCAAGCTGATGGTGTTACCGTCCATGACACTCTGGCCTACATTGAACTGCGTGGCCATGGCACCAGGCGGGAACTTAGCCTTGATGACCTCGGACGACATGTTAGTGGCTCTCCAACCGGTTTGCGTCTGCGCCACCGTCTCTTCAATGACGTTCAAGACGCCAGAGGAGTCAATGGCGAAGAGCAACGCGGTTCCATTTGAGGCCTGGAGAGCCTGAAACTTACCCTGGTGCGTAACTAGCTCTCCCTGTACGTAGTTAAGCATTAGATCTGTACTGGATGTGAAAACTACTTGTCGTTCCGGCTGCTTCGACTTCAGATCAACGGCGGATGCTCTTGCTTGAGGGAGCTCCATCTTGGGATCCTCCTCATCCTTGTTGATGTCATCGATCGTGAAGCTCCCATGTTGGCCAAGTGAATCATCTGCTCCTTCTGATCCCTTGTCCGTGCCCTCTTTCTCTAAGCGTCTAAGCTCCTCGGCTCGGAGTTGCATAATAACGCAGCAAGAGGTGGCAGCTCATCAAGTTCAATGACTTTGGGAACACCTTGAGGAGGCTCAATCTCTTCCCACTGGTTGTCTGTTGGATTCACATATGTGATCAGACATGCGAGATCAGAGAAGTGGGAGAAAGAAGCCGTCGTGTAAGAGAAAACACGGGCCCTGGGAAATACAAAGTTCTTGATCTGGTTGAAGGGAATGCTTTGGATTCGAGTATCCAAGAATTCCGAGCTCTTGGTCTTGATGGCTTCGAGCATGTCTTTGACACCAGTGAACCAGTTGACAATCACACCAACGTCGATTGGTTTCGAGTTATCAGTGGTAGTGGAATTCGTATGCGTAGAGGTCAGACCACCATTGTCGTCAACAGAAACGACATACTTGTCTGTGAGAGTCTTGTCGACAACCCACGCATCCCTGCCCGTTGATGACCAAACGAAAACCTTGAGGTTCTGAATGACAGTGAAGGTATTACCGCCAATGTAAACAGGAGGAAATTTAGTCATGTCATAATCGCCAAAGACAATGCTGCAAGAATAACTCCAGGCTATTTTCAGTTCGCCGTACGTGAGAGTCGTGGCAGATAACTGAATTGCAGATGGATCTTTGATCTTCTCGCCAGACTTAGGATCGACCACCGGACTAACCCAACGCTCGAGAGCAGTCAATCGTAGTGGCGATCCGTCTGGGTATTGCGCCACAGCGGTGACTCCAATGAGTGGCAGACCGTATTCTTTGGCGATCTTGGACCAAATGTTGATGAACGATTTGCCCAGCAGGTATGAGGCAGCTTCGTCAGTAACACCGGCAAGCGTCGGGGCAGTTTGTGCGACGGCGCTCTCGAGGTTGAAGAGAAGCTGTTGCAGGCCGAATGCTGATCCTGAAAGGTTTTCTAATTTGCGTCGGAGCGCTTCACGCTCCTCTGGGTGAGAATTAAAGTATGGAGTGTCGAGATTCTTATCCAGAGGTGCGTTGAGAAGATTGGTCTGCGTTTTGACATACCACGGCTTGCCTGAAGGTTGTCTGAACCAGACCCATGATCCTTTTGATCCCCATCCTAGGTTCCGAATCTTGGTGTTAGCACAGTTTTTTCTAGTAACGTTCTCACTAGAACACCTCCAAGCAGAAAGGAATGACTTGAGACTTACCGCTTGGGACATTGTTTTTGATGATGGTAACCTCGGGGCGGTACATATTGGGGGGAATATTCTCGGGGGTTGTACCCAGAGTGACGATTGGTTCAGGCAATTGTAACTGCGGGCCCTTGTTTGGAACATTGACAATAGAACCAGGAGGGATGCCAGTTCGCATTCTAATGGCACAGACTAGACGAGCCTGATACAATTTCTGGATACATTCGTCCTTCCAGTCTGTACCATCAGGAATGTCGGGGGGATTAATTCCCCCACTCAACTCGAGAATCTCGTCGAGAGACTTTTCGGCAGTGAGATCTCCATTCTCATCGGCCAGGAAGCAAAGGTAGGTGAAAGGCTGTTCACCTCCCGTGTTCTGAAGGTATTGAACCAGACCGGAATTGATGCTTTCCTGACTGGTAGAGACGACAAAGTCATAGAGATACTTTGGGTCAGAGAGATCGGAGTCGTTGGGAGCCATAGTAACTAGTGCCAGAAAGAATAATGGTAGTATTTTATAGTAGATATTGCAGTTGGTCAGTTGCGTTTGTTAGGTTGATTTCTATCAGCATTCAGTCACTTTATTTAAACCCGAGTATTTCACAGGTTGCTTGAGGGCAAATTTGGCCAACTATGACTTCAATCCCTAGATGAGCGATGACGTACAGTTTGCACGCAGCCTATGTCATCATTTTGACAAATAATACCCAATAATTCAGCTCACAGGCAAGTTAAATGTAATAATCATATGTCTAGTTTTAAAGTCCCTCAGATCATGCATGCATTCCAGCTCAGTCGCAGCCAAAGAGTTGCCGGTAGCAATACACATCATGAAGATCATTACAAAAAATAGATAATAAAATGGAGCTACAAACTATATCAGGAGTGGGCCCTACCTCTACGGGCTGTTTAAAAGACTAAATTGAGGGTTTTCAGCTTTACAGGGTTCAAACGGCAAATAGTTAGCTGCAGATGTCAGATTTAAGGTTCTTTGGCCTATAACTTGCATTTTCATGTGACAAGACCCATGAATCTCTATTTTAGTCCACTACTAAACCACTGTATCACTAATACGAACATTTGGATGAGTCGGAAATTATACGTAGCTCTTCGCATGAGAGAAAAGAATGGAGAGAACATGGTTCAGTTATGGATGAAGGAGGTAGCGCCGGGCTGCAAAGGTAACAAAGATGCACAATGCAGAAGATCAGAATAGCGTACCTATCTGAGCTATGTGGAGATCCTTCTCACATGCCTGACAGCCAACTGCCGGAAAGGACGGAAAGAAGAACAAATGAACAGGCCAACTTCCTAATCCGATAAGAGCTGGAGCAGGCTTTTTATGGATAGCATGCAACACGAGGCTTGTCTTTTTCTTGCTTGGGTGGCTATCAGGAGGTTTTCTCTAGGTTCGGGGAAAATCTTCACCGAGTGAGAATGGTGGAAAGTTAATGATCTGGTCTATGTCTCCAGGCCTTTGTGTTCTGTCAGATTATGCCCTACTTGGAATAGGGTATGAATCTTTGCTCGGTGACCGAATCCTTAGGTACATGAGATTGTTGTCCCTGTCGATACGTTGGGCTAGTAATGCAAAGGAAAGATAAACAGTTATAATAAAACGCTTAACCCTTTTCTTTTATCCAGCGCCAAGGAAATCAAATGCAGAAGCATCTAGTAAAAACAAATCATCTAACAAAAAGTCTTGGCCGGCTCCCAAAAAGCCCATATTTATATCAACATCAGTAGCTGCTATATGAGTGTCCGACCCAAGGTCGACCAAATCCGCACTCGAGTTATTCAAGGTCTGTCTGTCTCCGCTGTTGGACTTTGACAAACACTCACTTGGCTGCTTATCCGATAATATCTTGGCTGGTAAACTCGAATGAGGGTGCAAGAACTGGTGACCATGCTGCCCGGATGGTGTGGATCGATGTAGTCCTGTTGACGCTGTATTGATTCTTCCTCCCCTTAGCCTGGAAGCCCTCTGTTCGAGGACCTGCAGCAGCCCCTTAGCATAGGTCCAGTATTTTGCAAGCTCCTTTAAGGAGGCCAGAAATGTATCCAATATATCCCGAGATTTGGCGGCTAAAAGTGTTTTGCTGGTGCTGATCTGACTTAGAATGGAGATAGTTGCAGTAAATAGAACATGATTGCTGTAAAGCCACAACGAAGAGATCTTTCCGTTGCTGAGTAAGACTTCGAAGATAGATGCAATCGCAACTGTGGCTTCTCTGCAGATGATAGCATCATCGTGTGTCTCGGTAAATTGATCTTTTCTACTGAGATTTGGCGCAGGTCGATGAATCAATAGAGTGAAGTTGTAGTGCGTAAGATGAAGAACAGACTGCCAGATATTGAGATTTGAAAGTTTCAACTGAAGACTTTCGGGAATTGTAAGCATTAAATTCCCTAGAGCCTCATCTGCTTTTCTAATAGCCTCAAGTCGTGTTTCCATGGAAGCTCGAGGCGACCAACCGTCCCGTATTGTTTGGGATATGACCTTGCACAAATTTATGTGATGAATCACAAAGTCCACTTCTGCTCCAGGGATACCTTCAAAGTCAGAATAGTGAAGCTCCGGGACGTCGGAATCAGCGAGATTTCTAATACGATTGGTCAGCAAGCCTCGGAGAATCATATATACGCATCAGACTCACATGACTTGGGGTCGACCGGCCGAGGTTGCTGAAATTGTGTCGAACTGAAAGAGAACCCACCAGAGTCGAGTATACATCCGCTTGTAGACTGGAAGCATCGTTGAGTGACTAGCGTCGCGATGAACTCCCATAGCCATAGCTGTTCTGACAGCAATTCCAATCCAGTGCCAAGCGTTAGAGTCGGAATGCCATGTCATTAGTAGCGGCACTTGAATATAAACAAGCCTATCATGCCCAAAATCGCTCTCCATAAGAGTTTTCGCTCTCCGGAAGAAGACAGGTAGCAGAGAAAGTATCGCCTCATCGTGCGATCCTAGGACATGAGCTCCCACAAGCAATATGGCATTGAGAAGCGTTAAGCATAGTGGATTTCTCGGATCCTGGTCCTGATACTGCGTCATGAATAACTCTTCGTCAACTATCGGCCATCCGCGATTGACGAGCTCAAAATACGCTTTTATCAGCCTAATTTCGAGCTGTCTATCTGGTCTTTGGAGGTTCTCGCTTGAGATGCCATGTGACTCATACCACTCTTCCCTAGAAACCATTTGGCCATTGCTGAAGTGAAATGCTTTATCATGACCAATTTCGGAAGAGCCCTGGCGAACGAGGTAATGGCAGTTGGAGAGTTCAGACCCAATGTAGTGTGAGCGAGTCCGATGGCCAAGCTCGGCGCCTCTTGTATCATTCCGATTCAAAAGGTGAGCTCCCAGGTCTTGCTCCCCGTCTTCCTTTGCAGTGGAAGCAGGTTGCTCTGTAGTTAGAGGCGATAGAGTTGCTGGTGAGTTGGTCGACTCGCGTGGTCTGAGAGGAGCAAGAGGAGCAAGAGGAGCTGGTTGGTGTGAGAATTGCCTGGCTTCCTTCTTGTTCGGACGCATATGACATCCCAGTCGGCTGTGAGTGGTACAGTTTGTGCAAGGGACACCTTTGTCGACAATATCGCAGCGGATCTTCCGTTCACGGCAGTTGACACACGCACGTCCTTAAAGCATGGTCCGTCAGATGCGATATTCAAGGGGAGAGAACAGCAGGTAAACTCACTAGCTGCTTTACTGATGCGAGACGGCGGTGCCCTCTTGGCAGCGATATTCTGAGACATCGTTATAAAGAACGGATCATCTGTTGGCCAATGTGGGTTTCGAGATATTCAGTCCCCGGTCAAACATTGACGTGAGAGGTTGCGATGGGTGACGGAGTTTAGTTCGGGAGCTGATAGATGTCTAACCTCGTTTATTCGCCGTCATCCATGGCTGGTCGTAGGAGTGGCGGAGTTACGTGGTGTGGCTAATGCCATCAAATATCAACACTATCGAACCCCATCCAAGGGCATTGTATTCGTCAAATGAGACGGTGTTCAAAATCTTGGCCTTGCAATAATTACTACGAGGTTGATTTTGACAATGCGATTTAGGTTGTATTTGTCATGTTCACAATTAAATCAGAGTGTCTCATGTGGATCTCGGCATCTGAAGCCAATCAACTTGCCAGGAGAGTCCGACGTTCGGTGAAAGCGTCCAATCATGGCACGTTTTGATGAAAACGGCATAGCCATCCAACTGGAGCCGCTCAAATCTCGGCGTGACTGCCAATCACAATGTCTGCTTCATCCGAGAGAATGTTAGGGATCAGAATCGTGAAGGGCGTCTCCATGTCATTTGCCTGTTGATAGATAAAGCAAGAGGTCTGCCAGTTGAGCTGGAATATGTTCATAAATAGAGAGAAGCCAGGCTATTACTCAGAACTAGGAAAACCTGGTGCGGCCATAATTATGATTTCACAGCAGGGTTCCAAAGGCCGAGGCTGGCTTCAGTCACGCGTAAAGCGAGACTCTCTTTTCAAAATCCATATCGATGGACATTGCGAGTCCACAATCTATACTTCTGGCTCTACAATATCGGGTTGCGTTATACTAGAACCACAGAGTCGAATCTCCTTCCAGTCTATCCAGGTCAATCTAAGCGGTATAACATCAACTCGTGGCCACGCATTCCAGTATGGCACGCCCTTTACAACCCATACCTTCATGCACATGCAGATGCCAATATCTGCGTCGGCCCTACCCGTCAGCCAAATACTCGAGGCGGGACAATCCTACTGCATTCCCTTTCTTTTTGTGATCCCTGAGCAGCTCCCCGCCACTACATGCAGCCACCAGAATAAGGCAGTGAGGGAACGACATTTGCATGCACCGCCGAGTATGGGAGTATGGGGCCGTGACGATCTCACCGGAGACTCTGCACTTGTCGATTATGTGATTGGAGCGCGGCTTGTGCGAAGAAAGGAAAAACGGAGAGAAGAGCAATACCTCGATCAGAGTTGTTCTATCAAGGTTATTCCTATCTTTCCCGAGCAACCTCCAGTCCACATTGGTCCTGAAAACTCGGAATACTGCTTGTTTCAGACCAAGACGATCAGGAAGAATTTGATAGGTACCAAGTTGGGAAGTGTAAGAGCTTCAGCTACTCAACCACAACCAATCATGCTCTGTTTGGACGATTTAGATACATCCGGTTCTCAAATACCGATTGGTCTTGAATACATCCCGGTGGCACTCAGCGGAACACCGCCCGAAATACGTGTCAAGTCAGCCACCATTGAAACGTTTACAAACTTCTGGCTCGGCGTGGATGGCTATTTGCCTGATCACCATCAACGACCGTCAAATGCAGTCGCTCCAACAGCCCCATGGTCAACTTCGCATGCCCTAGTCATTGATAACCTAGAACAAGTGACTTGGAAGAAGAATGGAGATCTCAGCCTATTCAAGGAATCAGAGAGACAAAGCTCAGATCCTATTCGAGTCATCAACGACCGCGTGGTAAGCCAGATCTCGCCAACTTCGAGTTCCTTCAATCAGAACTTTAGTCCACATGCATCTACCACATACAAGGCTACCATTCTCCAGTCATTCAAACTCCCTACGGAGAAGTTGGTGTTTCTTCCTACTTTCTATTCGTGTATGATTAGTCGAACATACCGGATTCGACTTACCTTGGCCGTAGGCACTCATGGCACTACTATGTCCATTGTCATACCACTCCAGGTAGCAGTCGAAGGATGTGACGCTGTGCGAGACACTGGCTTGCCCTCTTACGTGAGTTCAACAATCACAATTAATCATGAACTAGAATCGCTAATTTGGGAAGACGGACTATGATAGCGGGCTTGAGCTTGTCGACAATACACTTCCCCTGTATAACAGTTTAAGAAGGGCAAATTAAGTTGTATCTTGATCCCTATAGCATTGGTGATGGTGTATCAAGTAAGAGTTAGGCAGCAGGGTAGATTAATATAACAATTACATCTGCTTTATCGTTCAGGATCCAGGGACTTCCCTATTGATGTATCATTTGTGACTTGAGCCATGCACCTACAGTTATTCAGACACCTTCCTTGTTCAAGACTTGGTGCTCTAGCTGATGAACCTTAGCATTGTGACCAACCTTTGCCTCAGCCTGGGAAGTCGGCACGACCACGTCGTCTCCGAACAAAGCCGCGATCTCCTCGAGAGTTGCACCAGACTAGTTGATGTAAGCGATAGGACATGGAGAATGGTAGTAGCAGGAACACTCACTGTTTCGGAATAAAAAAGAGAGTAGTATCTGAAAAAGAAGTTAGATTGCGTATTCGCTCAATCATGGAAGCTGTGTACACTCACCGCCAGCTGACATTAGCAATAGCCAAGGGGGTGATTTGAGACAGAACAATGGCGACCACAGCCTTTGAAGCTACAGCAAGTGCCATGCCCTTTGTTCTCAAGAAGAAATGGAAGAGCTCCGAAGGTACCACCCAAATCATGGCGTTGAAAAAGGTGGCATAGTTCATTGAGTAAAGAAAAATGGATGCAGTGGCACCTCTAGCGCCAGCTTGGTTGTTGTTGTTTTTGGATCTAAATTCCGCACTGAGAGCGATTCTGATAGAGAACATAACGCAGAGGACAATTAATTCAATCCAGAGAGTGCGAGTACGTCGCAACTTGTCAGCAACGTAGAAGAGGTAAATGACTTGACGGAGAATTCCCATCATGCCATAGATACCGCTGATAAGGAGAGCAATACGTCCATTGAAGCCAAATGTTTGTTAGAAGATGCCTTGGAAGTTCTGACAAATGTTGTTAGGCTACTACAACTTGCTTCTTTCGGGAATAGACGTACCTGAATCATAGAGGAACCGGAGAGCTAGCTCATGCAGATAGTGAAAGATGCTGTCAACGTACGACGAACGTACTTCCTGGAAAACACGAGACCAAGGGCTTTGAACCAGTTGAGGCTGCCCTGATCCCGCTCTAGCTGTATTTGCGTTCAGATCTGCAGAAGTTCTCGCTCGACGAATGTCGCATCTTAGGCATTGTTATAGAGGTGAGCAAGTACCTGTCTAGCCTCCTTGTGGCTATCCTTAAGCACTAATCAACATGGGGAGAATAGTACGAAGAAGATCATAACAACAAGCACAACTGGAATTGGGAGCTGCATTGCAAGAGGGATTCGCCATTGTGTACTACCTATTGCAAAGGCACTGGCGTATCCGATCCAGTTTGCGACGCCAATTCCAATGGCGATCATCATGCCTCAAAGACCGACGTAGAAACCGCATTAATTCAGCCTTAAGGCCTCGGCTAGATAGAGGAGAATAACCGAGAGGAACTGACCACAACCGATTCCAGCAACAAGGCGTCCAGCGACCATCATACCAATGTTAACGGCAGCGCATTAGAGGACTGCACCAATAATAGCTAAGTCCAGTTATCAGCATTAATGTCAAACGCGTATCCCGTGATACTCAATATTAATTCGATAAGGATCGTGCACTTTCGACCAAGTTTGTCCGCGACGTAGCCCGTCGTCAAACCACCAATGGCCTGACCAGCATTGGTATGCAGGTATAATAGCGCCAGTGTTATTTCACTGTGTTATTTCTCACTGTGTGGCTTCGGCACCCGATTATTCCAACTTTGCCTCAGTTCAATTTTGTGGATTAAGGCCACTTGTTCAGTTGGATCATAAGGTTCAGGCAGCATCTGTGTAATGTGTTGGGAACTCTAATGCGAAGGTTATTATGTTTTTTGGCATGGTGTATTATGCCTTATATTGTGTTTAACATCTGCTGTGTTATCTCTAGCTGTGAGCCCCCAATATCACTATTGAGGGAAAATCTATCTTGAAATTAAATTAATTTTTAAATTAGCCAGCTTAATTTGCACGCAAGAAATACTTCGTAATATCTATTATGACACATGTGTAACAGAGTTAGGCATAGAGTAATTATAATATGCGAAGACAAGTCTTTCCATCTCTTGTACAGCAAAATATAGAGTTGGCACAAAGCACCAATGAGATAATCTGAATCAGATTATTCTTCTAAAGATAAAGCCAGAGCTTGTTGTTTACCTCCAAAACCATCAACCACTCAAATAAAGGCAAAGCCGATCAGACCAAGCATAGCCATATTGATACCAAAATGGGAGCTGCCGGACACGGCAATACTCTCAGGTGTAGTATCAGGACCGGGAATAATATATTCATGAACTCCACCATCGGACGTCCCACCGCTGTGGGAGTTATCGATGGGGGTATTGCTTGTTGGAGCGGTTACGCTGGATTCTTCGATGGTGCCAGAACCGGGTTTAGCGGTTCTAGTAATAGCTGGCTGGGGTAGACCGGTGGAAACAGGAATAATGACAGTGGGGTTGGTGTCACCCTGGCAGGAATATTCAGTGATGGTGGGAAGTACGGTAGTGATGAGGCACTTTGAGGGAGCGCTGATAGCTTCGGCCATAGCTCCTGTAAGGAGGCCTGCGGAAAAAAGGGCAGTTGAGGGCTTCATGGCTAAACTGGTGAAAGGAGCGAATGGTTTCCAAGTTGGACTAAAAAGTGATTAAGGATGAGAATGATGTTTGAATGAAAGAGCATCTTGGAACGGATTGATGAGTCCTTATGTCTTCAGATAATTATTTAGTGATCCCATATTGTTTGCTTTCTCAGAACAGACATCCGGAATTGCCGCGTTCCAGTTCGAAGGGCAATTGATAATAGAAACTGACTGTTGTTCATCCTCACTCACACCTCTCCCTAGGATCTGCAAGTGCTTACTTCTGTCTGCGCACCGACCCCAGCAAAAGTGTGATAAGAGCTTCTATTGGTTCAATAATAACCGTCACACTTGGCTTTGGTCGCACTAGGAATTTGATTGTCCTTTGTTTAGTCCGAGCGCATTGTAGATCAAATAACTTCAGAATCCTTCGATACACTACTTATTCCCTTGAACGGCACTTGTGACCTCTTTGTCTTGGCGATACCAGTAAGTTCTCTTGAGCCTGTACTAGGCAAAAGGGTAGTATTCATGGTATTTCTTTTTATTACAGAGTAGCAGTCCTAGTTCTTCTCATTATCCTAAGGTATGCAAGAAGCCAAATCGTCGATCTACCTCCAGGCTCGCTTTCCAAGTTCAGCTTAGAAGTTGAGAAATACATTCCTAAACTCATGAAACTCAGGAGTTGTTTACCGATAGCAAAACTGTCCCAATGAAAGAGCCAAAACTTCTGGCGAAGCTAATAAGCTGTAGACGTAAAGTAAGCCTACCCCAAGGAAAGTGCTAAGAATACTCGCTCCCTGTATGTATATAAGACAGAGGAGGTAGCCACGATAAGCAATAAATCATCTCACCATAGTTCTTTACATTCGATTTAAACCAATATATCCAAGCTTTAAACCACTTGGCTGCCATTCTATCTCAAGATGCACCCCTGGACAACCGTATTTGCCCTTCTCGGAGTCTTCCGTATCGCAACCGGCGCCACAAAGAGGGATGATGACTGTTCAGACAGAATCACTTTGGTCGAGTTGCAACCATATGAGACCATTTGTGATATTCCCGGTCACTCAGTCATTACTAGCACAAGGTTCGTTAACCCGTGAATGAGGTTAAACGGAGAAACTAATGCACGAAAGAACTGTCACCAAGTTCTTAACTCCTAGTACTACTGATGTCACAATTTTGGGTGGTAGCAACGACCATGAGTGCAGCGGATGCGCTACAGTCACCGTGACTGCCCCGACCCCATTCTGCAAGACCATTCCGCCAGAGGCAAAGGGCGGTGTTCCAACCGTTGTCACTGGTGTTTTGCCCTACTGTGAGAAATGTGCAACCGTCACCACGACTGGCCCTGAGGCGTATATAACCACCATTAGCCCGGTCCATAAAGGTGGTATAGCAACTGTTATGATCTGCGAGGGGCCGCCAAATGATCCCGACTTCGTGATCACCCGCGTACCTGGACCTAAACCAGGGGCCACTTCTATTCTACCTGCGCCGGGTTGTGTTACTGATTGCGCAGCCACTATCAGGATCACTACTGTTCCTTCCAGCCCCTCTTCCAACCCTCCCTATATCCCTCCTACCCCCGGGATTACAACAACAGTTGTCACGGGATCTGTGCCTGGAACCGTGACAATTCCACCTGCTACGGATTGCTCAACTGCTTGCACAACCACTATCAGGGTCACTTCTACCCCTCCTTCTAACCCTCCTACTGGGGGAATTCTCACTACTACTGTGCCTGGAACTGTGCCTGGAACTACGACAGTCCCACCTGCTACGGATTGTTCAACTGCTTGCACAACCACTATCAGGGTCACTACCGTGCCATCAACCTTCTCTACTAGGCAGTCTTTCACAACTGAGAATCCTTCATCCATTGAGCAACCCCCAACTAGCGGAGAGCCCACTACTCCTGTTCCCACAACTGTGGAGTCTTCAACTACTGAGCAGCCAACTACCCAGGAACCAAGTCAACCAACTACTGAAGATCCCACAACTACACAGGAACCCTCAACTACTCTGGAGCCTTCAACTAGTGAGGATCTCACCACTAAAGAATCGACCAGTAGCGGGGAGCTGTCTACTGCCATTGAATCAACAACTGAAGAGCCCTCAACCACCATGGAACCCTCAACCACCAAGGAACCATCAACTACTGACGAGCCCTCGACCACTGTGGAACCCTCAACCACCGAGAAACCATCAACTACTGAAGAGACTACTTCCGCTACGACTTCCAGTGCAGAACCCAGTGCTTCCATCCCTCCCAACGCATGTTTCTTTCCTCCTGGTATATGCGACACCTCTAGCCTGAACTTGAACCTCTATGCAAACTCAGTCCGGGCAAGTGAAGGATACGCCGTGTCCGACGGTCAGACAGGTGTTGGACCTGACTACTATCTAGATCAGCAATCCTTGGACCAGGGCAGCACTACGTCCCTCAGTGTCCCTGGAGGAGACAACGACAATGCAACGGGCGACCCATATACACCCGAGGAGCAGCAAGGAGGAGGACCCGGTTTCCAGTACTATCCGGGCTTGACCAAGACCTATGGCGGCATGACTTTCAACGCCAACAACTTCACCCTGGTCTTTACCGGCTACTTTGTGCCTCCTACAACAGGATCCTATACATTCTGCGTTGAAGCCGATAATCGCGATGCCCTTTACATCGGGAGTGACTCGGCCTTCCCGTGTGGCGATGCTTCTAATGGTGCAACACCATCTGGGGCAACCCCGCTCAGTGACTACTGGTTCGCGCGGGATAGCGACAGAAAATGTGCCAGTATAGATATGGTTGAAGGGTTTTATTATCCTCTTCGATCTGTGTATGGAAACTGGGGCGTTCCTTCATCTTTGGATGCCACAGTCCAAGGACCTGGGGAGTCATCGGGCTCAGCAGATGTTTCGGGCAAAGTAGCTCCAGATATATGTTCAGTGTGATTATTCTAACAAACCACGGGGGCTTTTCAGTGAATCCACTGTGGAATTTTTATGATTTTACTTCTTTACTTTGGAAATCCTTATCTGCAGTTAACAGACGCTATTTCTATAGCTTTAGTATATAGAATTAACTTTTATATTAAATAGGCTTTGAAAACTTAGATTTTTGTTTATAGTTAATATATCTATACTGCCTTTTCCTATTCTTATACATATCCAATAATAATCTCTAGTAATATTTCTTAATTATTCTTACACTTATCTAATAATAG